>JBBDHG010000285.1:335000-424068 GCA_037951165.1 Lophius americanus | reverse complement strand
CCTAAGCTGCTTAGGAGACTTCATTAAACGGAAGTGAAACCTTTTCAGGACATGTTTCGCACACAGTCAATTTAACCCGTCCCGCTCAGCTGGCCTTTTTCCCCCGCCCCCCCATTATTCCCACCGGCGCCCTTTGTCCTCCGCTCTGCTGCCGCGATCCAGTTCCAGATGTTTGAGACGGAGATCACCGACGGCCACGAAAAAACAACCAGAAGACTTTCGCTGCGGCGCCGCGTTTGTCGGGCGAAGAGAATGTCGTCCGACGCCAAAGAGCAAATATGAGGCCTACAACAAAAATCATCATCATGACGAAGAAGAATTCCTTCACTGACTTAAAGCAAACTCGTCTATTAAGCACATGAACATCGTTAAAAACTCGGAGCTACTCCCAATAAGTACGCAAACATATTTAAGAAAAAAACCAGGTGGACGGATCAGGAATGGATTTTTTCTTCTTCTCCTGTAGGAAACGTCAGGAAATCAACCCGAGTAAAGGTCAACTCTCCAACAAGACCCGTGATTAAAAGCTTAAGCTGGTCACCTTTGCTGGACTAAACGCACATTTTAAAGAGTCTAGACAGATTTAAATTAAAATCTGGATGGAATTAAGATCATTTAAAGACCAGATCTAAAAATCCTGACTTTAAATTTCGCTCCCTCCCTAAGTTTTTCCTCCACATCCATAATGTTGACGTGAAAACGTAGGAAAAATCTACGCTGGTTCTTGCGATGCTGATTTTTGAAGCTAACTGACATGAACTTAAGGAAGTTCAACCGTCGGACTTCCTTTTATAACATCGCCCCGAGATTTCTGGACAAAATCGGAACGTTTGAGGTTTTATAACGTCGTGATGTTGACATTGTTTGACCTTTAATCCTTATGCATATATATATATTGAGCCGCTTCTTAGGACGCTGACGGGTTTCTGATTTCACCGCGTCTACGGTTCCGTGTCGGCGCCAGCGGCTTCTTCTTCTCTTTATATAAGAGTCGCCATCTGACGGGCTGAGGAATTAAGTTTGCGTGCTGCCTGAGCTCAGCGTTGATTGAATTGTTCACTTTTGCGCGGCCGTGGCGCCGCCAGTTCACGACCGGCGACGGCAAAGTGGTGAAGCGTCCCGCGGACAGCCAAGTGGTATGACCGCAAGTCTGCCGGGCATTCGCCGTCCACAAACCCGGCCGGCGGCGGCGGGGACAACAATCAGACGTTCCGCGGCTCAATCTGACCCCTGGCCCCCCCGGCTCTGCTCCGCCGCAGCCGTCCGGGTCGGAGCAGCGGCGATTAAAAAGCGCTTTAACTTTCGTCACACAGAAGTGCAATTCCGCCACGCTTGAGAATCCGATAACTACCCAAGGTCAACGGAAATACTTCAAATCAATCAATGAGCCGCGCTCCTAATCCTCCGCGGGCGAAGGCAGATTAAGTGTATAATTGACCTGTGTAATCCCAGTATACGCAACCAGGGAGGGGCCCGAAGGCTCCACAGCAATATTTTCATCTTCCTCCTGCCCCCCCCCACCCCCCCCCAAAACCCCCGGCTGGCGTGTTGGTCGGCCGCGGTTTCACGATACACCATGGTGTATCAGTGCAGGGCTGGATTTGGCTCAAGCTAAAGACGTGGCTGTTTTTAATCAATGATCCCCCGGCTGCGCCGCACTAAGTCCCCCTTTCAGTATCATTTAAGCACATCTGTCCTAATCCGGGCCTCTTCAGCCACTCTTTCAAGAACTAAACATCTAAAAGGGTGGGGCGGGGGGCCGCAGGGGACAAATTAATTTCTTGACTATTCCCCCGTCGCACACATAGACTCATCCCGGCAAACACTCTGAAACTACAGTAAGCTTTGTATTTGGTTAGTCCGGTGGGTCATCTGTGCAGATTAGACAAACAATCTCAACGCATGAATAAATAATAATTAAAGCTTATTTAAATTGCTTGTGGTATTTACACCGGTTTGAGAACATGGGTTTCATTTCATACGTAAGTCACACTCCATAAAGGGAGAAGACTATATTTTCACGTAAAACGGAGGCGATTGGTCACTTGAGGCTGTTGCCAACAGGCGGCGCTGTAACTTTAACTGTTTATCATCACATGGGCGTCTTCAAGGCGGGACTCTTATCCTACATGTCAAGTTTGAGAGAGGTTGGATGATGGAAAGTGAAGTTACGAGGTCGTCATGTTTCATGAGGATTGATCGGATTTGGCCGCGCCGCCATCGTCAAACCTTTGACGTCCAGAAAATAACATTCACAGAATTTCCCCCCCTTTATATATATATAGCATTTATATTTGGCTTTGGAGCACGTGTACGCCATCCTGACCTGCGACTCCTGGCTTCATTTAGAGCTCTCATACATTAGCTAAATGCTATAGCTAATGCTAAATGCTACGCTAAGTCAAGATAGAATAGAAACATGTTTCTGGTGAACCAAAATTACACAAATTCAGATTTCCGACTTCTGTTCTGTCCGATCTTTCTGCTCTGAGGTTAGTGAGGAAAATAAAAAGCACCTTCCCATGAGCCACCTCTCTGCGGCGGATTAATCATGGCGCCACGGACACCTGCCTGCCCTCGGAGTAATTTTCTCGACGGCAAAAAACACGATATTAAAAAGCAGGTCGATTGGATTGAAGGTCCGGATTGCGTTCGTTGGATTAATCTGATTTAAACACCTAGAAGACGAGGAAAAAAATAAGAAGAGGAAAGTGGGTCAAGTATCAATTACAAACGTCTCACCCTGACCCCCCCCCCCCCCCCCCTCAGAATCTATGTCAGAACATAATTATAATTTATTATTGTTTCCCTAACTTCACCAGGGCACATATGGACCGTCTGCTGACACCGTCACTCAAACTGACACATATACGGACATGATGAGGCGCCGGTGAAATAATCTGCTGATAATCTGCAGATATTAGACGCCGTCTTAAAATAGATTTATGTCATAAACCCAATTAAAATGACGTCTAACCTCCGGCTGATCGTCTGTGAGAGGAGATCCAAACACGCTTAAGGACGCGTGATGACTCCGAGGAGGTCCCACCTCCTACCCAAAAACCTTCCAGCTAGAAGGTCGGGTCAACATCCGTTCTGTTCAGATGGTCCGGACGGGCTAACAGGGTTAGCTCGTCCAACAGGTTAACAGCAGTGCTAGATCCACATACTGGCTAACAACAGCGCTAGCACCACTACTGTCTCACAACAGCGTTAGCTTCTCCAACAAGCCAAAAACAGAGTATGCTTGTCCAACAACAACAAAAAAAAAGGTCTTAGTTTGTCCAACAGTCTCAAAACAGTGTTTACTTTCCAACTAGCTAATAACAGTGCTTGTTTCACCAACAGGCTAACAATGTGTTTAGCTTCTCCAACAATCTAAAATCTCTGAAGTTTCTCTAACAGGCTAACAACAACATTAGCTTCTCCAACAGACAAATAACATTTCCACTATGTCTAAGTGCTAATGGCAGAGCTAGCTTTTTCCACCTAACTAGCAATAGTGTTAGCTCGCTCAAAAGGGTAAGCAACAAGTGTTGGCAGGTCAAACAGGCTAACAGCAGTGTTAGCTTCTTCAACAGGCTAATATAAGCCGGTTGTTGTTGTTGTTGTTGTTGATGTGGACGTGTGAACGCTAAAATGACGTTGAAGTGATTTGATAATGTAATCTCTTTAAGGTCACTATTAGATTATCGGAAGACTCAATGGATTTAAAAACTTTATTTAAATATATTCTTTCATTATTTATGTCGACGGGAGATTTATCAAAACTTTAATCTCATCAACCGCAATCAAAAAAAAAAAAAAAACTATCCCGACTGTTCAGGAAAAGATCATGAAACAACAAGATTAAACGTAAACAGGTGAGAGTTCTTTATTTATTCGGATTAAACTTCGTCTCTTCAACTCTGTGGGCGGAGCCTTTTACGCCACGTGTAAATATGAGCGCCGGGTCGTATCGCCGGCCTGAATCTGACACGGGTCGTAATCCTCTGCAGGGGAAACGGACAAAACAGATAAATAAATGTAGTCAGTGGCCCCCCAGAGGGTGAGGAGGGGGGGGGGGGGGGGGGCAACTAACAAAGCAAAGATTAACAGAAGACCATCCTGACCTTATTTCAAGAAGACCCCCCCCCCCCCTAGAGTGAAGCAGACATCGGTAGAGGGTGAGATGGATTCCATCACGCATCAGTAGAAGAAAAAACCTCAAAGGGTTTGTTTCAGCTAGAATTGCTAATGTTAGCAAATATCCGCTATCATGGGTAAAATTAGCTAATGTTGGGTATCATCGCTTAACCTACTGTCAGCTATAAACGTTAAAAGTTAGCTCATCTTTGCTAGCTAATGCTAGCTATTATAGACAATTTTTAGCTTATTTCTGGTATCATCGCAACAGTTGGCTAATGACAGCTCTGATTGGTAATATTAGCTAATGTCATTCTGTCA
Source organism: Lophius americanus (assembly GCA_037951165.1). Classification (NCBI taxonomy): domain Eukaryota; kingdom Metazoa; phylum Chordata; class Actinopteri; order Lophiiformes; family Lophiidae; genus Lophius; species Lophius americanus. The sequence continues at coordinate 419,622 of JBBDHG010000285.1, read as the reverse complement.
CTAGTGTTAGCTAATGTCATTCTGTCACTAGTGTTAGCTAATGTCATTCTGTCACTAGTGTTAGCTAATGTCATTATGTCACTAGTGTTAGCTAATGTCAACTATCATTACTGATGTTAGCTAATATAAGCTATCATCGTTACAGTTAGCCAATGTAAGCTTTTCCTCATATATGTAAGCTAATGTCATCAGATTAACAATTCAAACTATTATAGCTAAAGTTAGTTAGCTAATTAATTAAGCTATCATTGCTTACGGTTAGATAATGTCAGCTATCATCACCAAAGTTAGCTAATGTCACTTATACCGCTTACGTTAGCTTTCGTCACCTATCATCATAATTGTTAGCTAATGTCAGTTATCGTCACCAAAGTCGGCTAACATTAGCATCATCGCTTAAGTTAGCTCATGTCACCTATCACCATTAAAGATCTGTCTATCCGCCGACTTAGCAGCAGGTCAACAGCTAAAGGTTCTACAAAGTTCTGTAGGCATTAGTCTAAAGGCCCAAAACCAATGATATGGATCTGATCACGGACCACAAATAAAGCCCAACATCTTTTACTTCGAGGATTAAAACCGATCATCTGATTGACTGACTGAGAGAAGTGGATAAAAGGGTGGAGTGACAAGAAAAGCACAACAGCGCTGCAGAGAGACACCTTCATCATCCTCGGTGACGCCGGCGGGAGAACTGATCCGGAATGACAACAGAGAGGAGTCGGGGTGTGACGTCTCCCGGCACAGGAGAGGAGGAAACACGGCGGAGAACCGGGTCAAGATTCAACAACAAACAGCTGACGTGCGGCGGTGGACGCCTGTCTGTCCGCCGCCGCCGCCATCAGGAGGGACGCGCGGAGACGGATCACACCTCAAGGCCTGCCGGCACCAACGAAGAGACGTGGCGGGGAACACGTCAACTCAGTTCAGTCTGCAAGATGACATCAGGGTTCTCCTGGACATCAAGAATAACCAGAGCTGCACACAAGGATGATTCAGGTTTACTTAAACTCAGGTTGAGCAGGATTTCACGAAAACAAGGACCGGAATCTGATGATAGAGGACTGGATCGGAAAACCTCCTGAACGAACTGCAGGTCATGATGCCTGATCCCTCAGACGATCTACTGAAGCAAAAATACTGGACAGAGTTCCTGCCGGTTCTGATAGAAAGGTGTCACAACAACCAGTGACGTCACTGTGACGTCACAGTGACGTCACAGTGATGTCATAGTGTGCTGCGTATGAGGACCAGTTGAAGTGACGGTGCTGATCCCTGTCCACGTAGGGACAAACTGATGGAAAGAAGGATAGGGATGGATGGATGAGGGACAGATGATTGATGGATAAACAGATGGATGAAGAATGGATGGATGGATGGATAGACAGAGATAAATGGATGGATGGATGAACGGATGATGGACAGCCAGATGAGAGGTGGACAGACGGATGGATGCCTGGATGGATTGACGGATGGATGATGGACAGCCAGATGAGAGATGGATGGATGGATAGAAGATGGATGGATGGACCGACGGATGGATGCTTGGATGGATGGATGGACAGAATCAGAGCTGTGTGACGGAGGCGTGTTTCTGTCTGTCTGAGCCTGGATCAAGTTCAGGAAGGAGATCCGGTCCGGTTTAAAGGGCCGTGAAGAAAACATGTTTGTTGACTTGATGTCAGATTACCATCAGTAATCTGATTACTGGATTCCGACATCGCAGCATGTCGTCCGCTGGTTTAACTGGATCCCGATGGATCATGGAGCCCCTCTCCGGATCTACTAGAGCCCTAGATCACACGTGTCAGACTCAAGGCCCGCGGGACTTGCCGGGTCTTAGCGGAGGAATGTGATCCACAATCAATGTTCATATTTATGAGACGTATTATTTCCATTCCTGCTGGAGCCTGGATTCTGATCCGGATCATGAACCTTCGGAGGTTCTATACCGGCACCTCTGGTCCAGATTAAATGAGGTTGCTGTGAACGTAACCTCGGTGCTTGTTAACATCACAAAAAGAAACGGTTCTGTTGGGTTTGCTCCTTGGATTAAGTCGGTCCAGCGTCTTAATTCCACTTCCCTCTGGATGGCTTGGCGGTGTGGACTATGACGAGGAGCTGGGACAAAGAGACGGCGCCTGAATCTACACCTTAATGCTTCTTTAAAAAGGAGCTGCGGGTCGGACCGGTGGACCCTTGTAAACAGAACTGAGCCATCGGACTAACGGATCCTTTTGTGTCTGCTTCCATTGATGGACTGTCTGCTGACTCAGCGAGACTAATCACCGCTGAGGATAATCCCTCCTCAAGACCAGAACCACCGGCATCCACAGGAGGAGAGGAGGAGGAGGAGGAGGAGGAGCAAAAGGTCTGAGGCTCAGTGGACCACTGATGTCACTGTGGACCGTTTCAGGGAGAACCGGTCCAGTATGAGCTCAGATCAGAGACTCACTGAATGTTTGTGTCACTTAAAGGAAACAAACGACGTCATGAGTTTTCACTGTGTGAACCTGGACTGTTTCACTGTATGAACCTGGACTGTTTCACTGTGTGAACCTGGACTGTTTCACTGTATGAACCTGGACTGTTTCACTGTGTGAACCTGGACTGTTTCACTTTATGAACCTGGGCTGTTTCACTGTGTGAACCTGGACTGTTTCACTTTATGAACCTGGACTGTTTCACTGTGTGAACCTGGACTGTTTCACTTTATGAACCTGGACTGTTTCACTGTGTGAACCTGGACTGTTTCACTGTGTGAACCTGGACTGTTTCACTGTGTGAACCCGGACTGCTTCTTCACAGGTGGCCTGCATCAAACCGCACACGTCGCCTCAAGAGTCCTGACCTGAAGACGGCGTGATGAAGGACAGACGACTGAGTCTCTTCCTAAATCCTGTTTTTAATTGTTTACATTAATATTTACTCCTTTATTGGATCACATGACTCTGATCACGTGACTGTGGCGCGTGAAGAGTGGCGTCTTTATGTCTTTCACCTACCCCTGATGGAGGGCGTTGTGATTGACAGCCCGCCGTCTATATCCAGCCTCGCTGTGATGAAGAGGAGGAAGGGGCGGCGGCGTACTTACATCAAATAACCTCTCGACGTACACTTCCTCGTTGACCTTCTCCCGCAGCATGTCCTGGGAGTGGCGAACAAACGTCACGTAACCATCGGCGACGTCCATCCCCGGCTTCTGTGGGGGAGAGAGAGGATAAACAAATAAACAACAAACAAAAGCACAAACATTTACCACGGAGATAACAGAAACATCAAAGGACGGAAAAGATGGATTGAATGAACTCAGCGGGAAAAAACAACAACCGGTCAGGCATAACATTATGACCACCACACACACACACACACACACACACACACACACACACACACACACACACACACACACACACACACACACACACACACACACACACACACACACACACCCCGCGAATGAAGGGGCGTTCATTTAAAATTTGGCGTGCTGCTATGGCCGAAGTGTTGGCAGCTCGTACGGTTCTGACGCTCAAACATGCAGCGTCGCCACGCTGACAGCAGAGCGGCCATGTTGTGCAACACGGAGTCCGTGCGTCTGCGAGGAGCGTCTGCGAGGAGCGGCGGCCTGGTCACGAGGAAATATGACAGTAAAACCATCTGGATCCTGATTCTACACGAGAACGCCGGGTCAAATGTTTATGTGTGCATAAACACACAAACACACGCGGTCCAGGTTCACACAGTGAAACAGTCCAGGTTCACAAGTGAAACAGTCCAGGTTCATACAGTGAAACAGTCCAGGTTCACACAGTGAAACAGTCCAGGTTCACACAGTAAAACATTCCAGGTTCACACAGTGAAACAGTCCAGGTTCATACAGTGAAACAGTCCAGGTTCATACAGTGAAACAGTCCAGGTTCATACAGTGAAACAGTCCAGGTTCACACAGTGAAACAGTCCGGGTCAACACAGTGAAACAGTCCAGGTTCACACAGTGAAACAGTCCAGGTTCATACAGTGAAACAGTCCAGGTCAATACAGTGAAACAGTCCAGGTTCATACAGTAAAAGAGTCCAGGTTCACACAGTGAAACAGGAACAGGATAGATTAAAGAGACAGTGAATAAGTTTAAAACTTCACATATAAACATCTAAAGATAAATAAAGTCTGACTTACAGGAACGTCGACGTACTTTGAGGCAGCTTTAACCTGACAGAAAGGAGAAGTTGAAATTATGAGAAATGTCAGTGAGATTATCATTTTAAAATCACATTTGTTTTAAAACCAGATTAAAATGTATGAATTCTTGAGGTAAACCTGGAAGGAACTCGTCTAAATCAAACATTTATAACTTTTACAAAGTCGTCAGAAAGACTCACTGTGAAGGACAGGAAGGAGGAGAAGAGAGTTCCCTCGTCGTATCTGGACAGTTTGGCTAACACGCTCTCTAAAATCACCACAAACTGACAAACCAAGACAGAAAAAAATACTTTAATGAAGGAAACTTATCCAAAAAATATAATTATTCTCCAGGATTCCATCGTTGGTCATGTTTGTGGTCACCTTTAGTCTCTCTGTGGTCACCTGTAGTCTCTCTGTGGTCACCTTTAGTCTCTCTGTGGTCACCTTTAGTCTCTCTGTGGTCACCTTTAGTCTCTCTGTGGTCACCTTTAGTCTCTCTGTGGTCACCTGTAGTCTCTCTGTGGTCACCTTTAGTCTCTCTGTGGTCACCTGTAGTCTCTCTGTGGTCACCTTTAGTCTCTCTGTGGTCACCTTTAGTCTCTCTGTGGTCACCTTTAGTCTCTCTGTGGTCACCTTTAGTCTCTCTGTGGTCACCTTTAGTCTCTCTGTGGTCACCTTTAGTCCCTCTGTGGTCACCTTTAGTCTCTCTGTGGTCACCTTTAGTCTCTCTGTGGTCACCTTTAGTCTCTCTGTGGTCACCTTTAGTCTCTCTGTGGTCACCTTCAGCCTCTCTGTGGTCACCTTTAGTCCCTCTGTGGTCACCTTTAGTCTCTCTGTGGTCACCTTTAGTCCCTCTGTGGTCACCTTTAGTCTCTCTGTGGTCACCTGTAGTCTCTCTGTGGTCACCTTTAGTCTCTCTGTGGTCACCTTTAGTCCCTCTGTGGTCACCTTTAGTCTCTCTGTGGTCACCTTTAGTCTCTCCGGGGTCACCTGTAGTCTCTCTGTGGTCACCTGTAGTCACCTGTAGTCTTTCTGTGGTCACCTTTAGTCTCTCTGTGGTCACCTGTAGTCTCTCTGTGGTCACCTTTAGTCTCTCTGTGGTCACCTTTAGTCCCTCTGTGGTCACCTTTAGTCTCTCTGTGGTCACCTTTAGTCTCTCCGGGGTCACCTGTAGTCTCTCTGTGGTCACCTGTAGTCACCTGTAGTCTTTCTGTGGTCACCTGTAGTCTCTCTGTGGTCACCTGTAGTCACCTGTAGTCTCTCTGTGGTCACCTGTAGTCTCTCTGTGGTCACAGTATATGTCAAATAACAAAATTCATTGAGTTTCCAACTTGGAATCTTAGTTTGAACCTGTTTATATTATTACTTGCTGAGTTCCTACCTTCGCTACCAGCAGAGTTATCATCTCTTTGACCGTCTCCTCTATTAGATTGTCGATCTGGGAATGATACTGTCTCTACAGACGGAGAAAAACAACAACAACATCATTCTTCTTAAACACACAGACAACAAAACAGGAAGTGACTTTTGAAAAACACATTTCTTACCACAGGCAGATACTTTCATTACAACAAAATGTTCCTGATCATCTCTTTTCGTTCCTTCCATTAAGAGATGCAGTGTTTTAGCCTAGCTTAGCATAAAGCCAGGAAACAGCCAGCGGCGACGTGGGAGTAACGGCTGTTTATGCTAAGCTAGGCTAACCAAGGACCAAACCAACTGGATGCCCCTCTTTATCTCTCCGTTTTTGTTTCCTGGATAAAAACATTAATGCTTAATTGTTGTTACTCTGACAAAACAGGAGAGGCGTGTCGTCCACGATGGAGTCAGGGGGTTTTGGAGGAGAGTCTGATTGGTCGTCCCGCTGTCATGGAAACTCGTGACGGCGAGGAATCCTTTTGTTCCCTTCGACTTGCGGCATCGACGGAACAGTGAAGGACTTTGCGCTAATAATTAATTCATCGTCAGCAGGAGCGAGGAACTCTGTGAAACACGCGATGTCTCACTTCTAGCCCATGTATATTCAATAGCATCTACACATATGCTAATGAAACCCAAACAATTGAAGTGGAGGAGGACGGAGAGGGAAAACCGACGACTAATTATACCGCTGGGAATCGGAGGGTGAGATTTCAATTGAATTCAGAGCCACACTTACCCAGTGTCTCACAAACTTTCACCAAACACAGAGGGGGAAGAAAAGCAGCAGAGAGACGGAGGTGACAGGAAACATGTAAAATGATGTGAGAACGGAAAACACAGAAATACGTGATCGTGAAACAGGAGAAAAAAAAATAACTGTTACACCTTCGTCTGCCGGTAACGACAGACGCCCGGCGTTAAGCCCGCTATCGGGTTCTGCTTCTCCTACCTCCTGACCCAGGTCCATGGCGCACAGCTTGGCCGACTGGGCCTTGGCGTCCACCATGACGTTGAACATGGTGCAGATGGACTGCGGCACGCGGAAGTCGGTGGCGCGGCTGCTCTTCTGGAGTTTGGCCTCGAACGCCGCGCGAGTCCTTCGGAGGGGGGAAGAGACGAAGACAGGAAGTCCCTCATCACAAAACAAAAAATAAGCCCCCTCTTCCTGTTTCTGCAACCGAAGAAAAACTGCTAACTCAAATCTATTTATATGCGTTTTTTACCCATCATGCATTAGGTTTTCTTCGTTGCAGACAGCAGGAAGCTCAAGTCTACTTCACTACATCAGAAAGGAAGTAGAACTCTTCGCTTTGAGAGAGAGTTCTCTTCATCATCGTTTTAGCATTAATGGATATTTTGAGTCTTTTCTAGCTGATCTTGGAGTCTCAGCACCGTCGGGTCTTCAACATGGTCCATCTTCAGATCTTAGACGTTTTAGCATCTCTTTGTTGTTTAGATGTTTGTCCAGGAGAACAAATATCACAGCAACCGACATCCACAACAAAGGACAGACGACGCTTGCGAGTATTTATGAAAATGGCGTGTTACCGTTTGATGCAGGACTCGATCATGTCGCTGGACATCAGCTTCAGGCGGGTCTCCAGGTGTTTCCCAAACTCCTCCTCTGGCCAGTGGAGATCCCTGATGAAGGTCTGCAGAGCGTCCAGCTTCCAGAAGAGATCCTCGGACGTCCCTGATCCGTTACTGCAGGTCAGCATTTAGGAACCGACAGGAAGAAACGAGAAGAGGAGACCAGGTTTAAGACCTTAGCAGGAGGACATTCTTTTCATCCGTCCTCAGATGCTCCTCAGAGATGTTTACAGTTCCCCTGAGGAGAAGCAGGATCCACGCCGACGCCGTGTTAACACAGGTGACAATTTATGCATGCTGTCATTTACCCAGCAAGAAATACTAGAGACGTGGTTTCACGTAGAGGTGAATCAAACATCAGCGTCTGTTTTTCCAGGAGGCACATGAAGGCCTCGTTTTAGTCCCGTCAGCAGGGAGGAGGTGTTTGGGGTAAACAGGAGGAACTCACGGAACCACACAAAGCAGGTCTAGACACAGTCGGCCCGCCCCCAAGGAAGTAGACAGAGGTCAGGGTCATGAGGTCACCGGAGGAGGAGGAGGAGGCGTGGGACGATCTGAGAAGATGCAAGTTCATGACCAGGAGGACGAAGTAAACCCGTGCAGGTCTGATGGACCTGTACGGGTTTATGTAGATGTAGAGATGATCTGAAAGAGTCTACAGGACCTCCTCTGGTTTCGATGGAGTGTTAGACCCGACATCTATGGAGGCACTGATGAGATCTTTGTGTGTCTGATCTTCGTTTGTTCTATGCTGGAACTAGTTTCATTCCATGTATTGGATCATGATCCTGGTTCCTGGTGACGTCCCTGCTCTCACTACAGATCACAAAGTCCTCCACCAACATCATAGTCCATGTAGACCCCTGCCTGACCTCATCCGTCGGTCTTTCCATCCCCAAAGCAAACAAGAGGGGGCCCAGAGCCCAACCTTGACGCAGTCCCACCTCTACGTTGAATTCCCAGCGAGGTGCCGGTACCTACTGAGGTGACCAAAACCATAGAGATAGAGAGAAAGAGCTGAAAGAAAAAGAGGCGTCCTTACTTGACAGGTTCCCACGTTTCCCGTTCAAATCCTCTGTGGATGGACTGAGCGATGGACGACTCCATCAGGTCCACGTACCTGACCACCAGCGGGGCATAGAGGTCCTGCAGGTGTTTGTGGAACTTCCCGTTGCAGAGGTTATCTGAGGGGAAGAGACGGAGGAGACACCTGAGACCACAGCAGGTCAGGAGGGTTTGGGGACACGAGTCCCGGTCGGTTAAACCAGTTGACCTCAGGACCGGAAGATTAATCTCTCAAGGTGAGGAAGACTTTGGCCTAAACTCTAATTATCTTACTGATCATATCTGGACACAACGTCAGGAGGACAGAGAAGACGACACCTGGACACGAGGAGGGAAAAACACACAGAGATTATTTGAAGAAGTGCAGAGAGGGAAGGAAGGGATGAAACGAGGAAGAGAGGAAGGGAATGATGGACGGACAGATGCTTCAAGATCATCTTTAAGTTCCACGACAGAGGCTTCCAGATTTCATCCAGGATCTGCGGGTACCTGATGGAGTCCATGGAACCATGTCTCTTAATAGATGTCTTCATGGAAAAGAGATCCACCACCAGACTTCACAGTGGGTCAGAGGTGCTTTTCTCCTCCGACCCACTGTTGGATGTTGGTTGGATCAATAAGGATTCGGATGGATAAGGATTATTCCAGATGGAGTCGTTGACGTGTTCTGGATCATCCAGAAGAACGACGCGTGTTGATGAACCTCAGACGCCGATGCTTATTCGATCGCTCACTTTCTCTCTCTCCTCTTCTCACGGGGTCGTAGAGTAAATCCAGCACCGACATAAATGAAATAGAACCTCTCTTCCGTGTTTGTGGCGCCGCCAGTCGATACGCTCAAAGATGAAGGTCGTGAATCAGCGGCTCCCAACTGGTAAAAAGGCAACCCTGACAGAGACCACAGGAGATAAAATGGAGGCCGGTGCGTGCTAATGTGATGCCTCGCGGCTCCGTGCGGCGCGTCTTTGTTTTCTCCCCCCTCGGAGCATGTGTGTGTGTGTGTGTGTGTGTGTGTGTGTGTGTGTGTGTTGTATTCAAGGTCGATGATACACAGTAGGTGCCATGTTTGTTGTGTTCCCTGATTGCCTCGCTGCCAATTAGCCACTTGAGCGGCTGCTGTCCACTTGGATGTGTTGTGTCCAGGAGTGTGTTTGCGGGGCTCGCCGCGGCCCGCCGCTGCTTTAGACCTCATTATCTGGTCCAATGGCAGCACAACGTCGGCGCCTGTCTGGTGCCAGGACTGTTTACAGCGCCGTGGGGCACCGAGCAGATGACCTTCTGCGGGATACAGCGGGCTGGAGTGTCGTTCTAGCGCGGGCGCAGCAGGGGCGCCGGTTCAATTCCCCGTCACCGCGGGCTCTGATAGGGGGTGGAGGTCCGCTGTCGGTGTTTCCAGAGTGTAAAGGAGCAGTCCACTGATTTCACACATTTTAATGTCTTGATTATGATGTCACCACGAGACCAGAGACACGGGAGGATTGACGGAGGGATGGACGAATGGGCGAGTGGGAGAAGAAGAATCGTACGGAGGGATGGACGAATGTCCGATTTTATTTTGAAATCGGAGCAAAATCTTACAATTATTTCCAGATAAGGTTTAGGATTAATATAACCTGATTAATGGATCCCAGTCAGTTCAACTGATGATGTCATCTGTCCTGCTGATGACATGAAGTCACGGAGAATCGGTTTACTCCCTCCGTTATCGCCTGGCTGCCGAAACACTTCACCGCCGTTCTCTTGTTAACTGACCAATTAGACGACGGCGGATTTAGCGGGAGCCTAACGAGCTTTCTTCGGCAGGGGATGGATGAGTCGACGGCGTTCTGACTTCTCCTTGACTCCCGCCTGAAAGGAGGAAACATTCCTCGGAGACAATTAACGCCCTGCAGAGCGAGGAGGACCTCAGACGGCGTTCCTGAAGCGACGGAGGTGGAGTTCATTAGAGAGATGTGTGACCTGCAGCAACCATCAAACCTGACTTCAGTCCGTCTCGCGTGTAAACGGCCGCCAGCCATGACTCCACGCCTCACAGTGACAGGAAGTATGTCGGAGATGTTCTTACCGTCAGAATCCTTCTGTGGACGTCGACCTTTCACCTCTTTAAGTTAAAAACCCACTATTCAAAGCAAATATAAAAGTGGATGTATAAGAACAAACAAAGACCGGATGCCCGGGTGGATGCAGAGCATGCTTTGTGATTTGCGCTTCGAATGCATCTTCAGGACTGGCAGGTAACGACGGTAACCAGATAATCGCTGAAGATGACAACTAAGAATGTAAGTGGTTATAATGTTATGGCTAGTGTATACTCACAGGCACACTTTCTAAACTTTTAGGCGATATTAAACACAAAACCAATTTTCCTTGTACGACATAAAATCTTTGTATCTCAAAGTCAGTGAATCAGTGGGCGGGGCATATTTCCCTGTTATTATTGATTGACAGAGGAAGCAACCAATCGGTGTGACTTAATTGTAATTTGACTATTTTCTGCTTCTTTTAACTTGAACTTTTTTGGCCTGTGTTAATTACTCTCATAGTAACTGGTGTTTTTTTTTTCCTGAGTATATTGGAGTACGTTATCGGTTCACGGCCCAGAAACCTAGGGACCACTGGTCTAGCGGTTGGGCCTAATAGGCGCCGTTCGCCGACTTGACTTCTCTCTAGCGAATGTTTCTGAAGTTCACGTCTCACTCACAGTCCATCCTCAGGAAGTCGTTGAGCAGCTGGAAGAGGGGGAAGCTGTCCCAGCTGTCGGGGGGCTGGACCTCGAGAGCCGCGTCCATATCGGCCGAGTAGAGACACAGGAAGGTCTCGGCATGGTCCACCATCAGGTCCGACCACCAGGCGAAGGCCTTCAGATGGAGAGACAGAGAGGAGAGCGGGTTTAAGAGCTCTCCGAGGAGGCTTTACTCAATCTCAGGATGAACATGTGAACAAACCAAAGGCTCTCGATCATCCTCGCACTTTTTACCGCATGAACTCATTCCCTCAACGAGGCGCCCGCGCGATCTCCAGGGAAAGGTTCTCCGTGCTCAAAAAACAACGCTTGGCCACGACTCACTCTGTCGCTGCGTGGAGGAAACGGCATCGGCTCGACACTCACCCGCCGCTCCGCTCCTTCAGCGAGTCAGTCCGGAGAACGGCGCTCGTGAAGGAGACGCCATCGAGTGTCTGCATGCAAAAACACTCGTTTTCCCCGCCATGCAGCCGCACTCGGGCCTCTTCAGAGCGACCCGGGAGGATCCACAGTGTTTGATCATCCACATCAAGCTGCCGGCGCTGTGATGCGAATGCGCCCATGGGGCTTACATCATGAGGGTGGTGGTGGTTTGAGGGGGGAAGGGGGTGTGGGGCAGAGGGGTGGAGGGAGGCATGCATTTACTATGGGAGCTCTTAGCAAGAACCTACATCCCGTCGGCGCCACTCGTGTCATCATCACCTTTAGAGTGTTTACGTTCAGAACTGAAAGGAATGAGCCAGAAGTGAGTCCGATGAAATTAAACTCTCCTTCCCGAACAAAAAAAGAATCTGAACTAAGTTACGTCTTCAATCGATGAAACTAATGACGCTAATGCTAATGCTAATGCTAACGCCGCTTAATAACCGGATAGAGGCAGCCATTGCAGTTCAATCAGGTGGTCTCGGAATCATCTGATGGATTTAGTTCCTGGAGAGCGAGGCTGGACCCTTAACATCTAACGGACGGTGATATCCGGCTAATGTTAGATTTCATTTCCAACTAAAACCCAACATCTGGGCCGCCCGGTGGCCCTGAAGCCTCACAGCAAGAAGGTTCTGGCTTCACATCTACCTGTTGAGTTTGCATGTTCTCCCTGTGCTGCAGTGGGTTCCCTCCAGGCTCCTCCCACACTCCTAAAACCACCCACGTGGGTGGATGTTCTCTCTGCAGGATTTGGCCCGGTGATGAACCGGTGACTTGACTAGGAAGAACCCTGCCTCTTGCCTAGTGTCAGCTAGGATAGGCACTGGCACCCCCCCCTTAACACTGATCGTGATAAGCTGTGACAGAAAATGGAACTTCCTTGAGACCCGTCTTTCACACGCCACAAGTCACTTCCTGTCGAGCTAGGCTTGGCTTTTATGTCCCGTCCCCGGGTGGGAAACATGACATAAAAGTGTTAGAAGGTCGCTGAATACGTCTTTAAACCTTCCCTCCATCACTGCGGCTCATTCCTCTAAGCTGAAGGTAGTTGTCCATGTTTGTAGAGAGAGTCTGCTGAGAACATGAGGGCGTGGTCAGTAGCATCTAAGATTAGCAGTAACTAGCATCAGATCCTCTAATGCTCGTTAGGCCTCTCGTTTCGTAGAAATGCAGGGGGGGGGGGGGAGTGATGTCACCATGATCTCAGAGCATGCCTCCTCAAACTGCTGAGGGATCCCATGGAGAGGAGAAGGAGTTCCTTTAGGGGAGGGAAAGGTGACAACACCCTCGCCAAGCCTCCCTGCCTAGCTGGAGTTAATGGCAGGAAACATCTCAGGCCCAAAACAAAGAAGAAGAGTTGAATCCCTCATCGCCTCAGTGCTTGTCTCGGAACCTTCACCGCCAAATGTCTTTAGCTCAGGAGCCGACAAGCACCGGATGAGCGGTGAAGCCCAGACGGGTTCACCGTTGAGCGGGGGGACATCAATGGTCCTCGTTCAGCTACAACCCAAACCGCAAACCAGGCGGGACGTGATTTTTAGTGGTTTTTAAAAATATCACTGAATACGGAACAAAGACTTTGAGGATATGATGCAACATGTTTCTGAGAGGCTGGGCAGAAGGTCAGCTGTTCAATCACCGAAATAAAACTGCAGTCTAGATGTTGAAGGGGTCCTTGAGGAAGACCCTGAGCCCCAATTTGCTCCCCGGGTCCTTCAAGAGGGGGCCACCCGCGGCTCCTACGTCTATAACGATGTATAAGTAGCGATAATAAATGAGAAGTTTCCGACATTTTGCACTGAGCTCTCGGGGCAGAAGGCTGCCATCCTGAGTCGGGCTCTGCTCAAGGTTTCTGCCAGTTAAAAGACCTTTTTTTTTCTCGTCACTGTCGCCAAGTGTATGTTCATGGGGGAATTGAGACCCGGCCTTTCAGTCAAGAGGAACTCTTTGTAATTAGGGGGTCCTCTTGATAAAACCGATGTCGGCCTCCCTGAGTTAAACGTCAAACCCTCCACGGCAGTGATGGCGGACACCTTCTTCCTCCGACCATCGATGGCGGACACCTTCTTCCTCCCACCATCGATGGCGGTGTTGAGAACGCGGGGAAAGTGCTGGAACGTCTCCGGACGGACCAGAGACACGTTGGCGGAAGGTTCCGTGTTTAGAGATGTACTATTTATCTTCAGTGACGGAACCATTCCAGGACTCCCCTCCCACATTCAACCACGCTACAATCACCCCCCCGTTACCCATGATCCTCCTCACCTGTGGAGTGGTCCAACCAGGACTTCTGAGTGTTCCCCAACTTTCCCGCTCTTTGGATGCCCCAGCTCAAACCTTTCAGTGACATGTTGCTGCCACGACCTCAGAGCAAACATATATTTACGTTTTCACGTCGTCTTTGTCCCGTATTCAGTTCAGGTGAATCCGGTTTCACGGACCGTCCCGACCTTTTTGAAATCGGGGTTGTAACAGCATGCACAGGGCTTACGCTGCGTTCACACCCGCCAAACACAACGCACATTTTTTGCACCACTAGATTCGCTCTAATACGCGCCGTTCTACCGGCGTGAAACTCAAACTGCACTCGTTTATAATAACGCAAACCAGCTGACGATACGCCCCCGTGTTCCACGTACAAGGTTATTTTTCTACGCCGTTCGCAAGCGTGACTGAAGTAAACACAATGACAGAAAGACCAAACGCCGCCATCTACACCTTCTGAACATTATCTGAATAGGTGGAGACAGACAGCATCGATAAGCTCCGCCTCCACGTCTTCATCAACGTCCTACTGACGTCTACACGCGCGACGTTTAAGGCGTCGGAAGGCTCGCATGCTTTTTGCGATCCAGCGTGACGCACGTTTTTCGCCCGGGTCGATATTATTCTCGACTTCAGCGAAAGAGGTGACGTCGTTGGAGTCGCCCCGGAGCGAATCCGCGTCTAACTCGCGTCGCTTGTGACGGCGCCGCGTGAAAACGTGAGCGTCGTGTTGGGTGTGAAGGCAGGATAAGAGCAGGGGGAGAAGGAGGAGAAGAAGAAGACGCCGAGACAAACACATACCTCTTTTCCCTGTTCAAACATTAAAAGATAGAAAAATAAAAATGAAGAAAGGAGTGAAATAAAAATCAAGTGATTTAGAGTAGAAGCAGAAAAAAGACAGAGACACGGTAAGAAGACAGAAAAATCAGAAGTTGGATTTATTCGGCTCATTCAGCGTATTTTTTTACGTTCCCTGATGGACCGGATGGATTTTTCTGCACGACCCCCAGAGAGAAGAGAAACTATGATGAAGAAGATTCAACGACGTCTAGGGCTCAGTGTAACCTCCGGTCCCTGCAGGGCGGTTTTAAAAACTCCACAGGATAAAAAAAAAAAAGTATAATAATAATCCCCAAAAGTAATCTGTGATGGATTTATTAAAATTAGAATTAATTATCATTATAATTGAATTACATTTTATATGATTCAATAAATATATATAATTATTATATATAATTAAGAGTAGAGATTATTTAATTATATTATAGATTTTTTTTAAAGTAAACATCTTTTTTTAATAATGGATTATTAATAATTAATTTTATTGCATTCATATTTTTTTATAGTACAATAAAATGTGTTTAACTCTGATTAAATTTTATATTTCATTTTAGTGTATTTTTTGCAATTAAAATAATTAAAATTTTTAAATAAATCGTATTTTTAATGATGTTCATCATTTTGTTTTTTGAATTAATCAAACGCAGTTATTAAACTGTAACATAAATTATATTTTTACGAATGTATTTCATGAAATATAATCAGATATTGTTTTAATTTTTTTTTAAATGACTTATATTAGACATTTTATTTATTCAAGCTAAACATTCTCACTACTTTTACACTGTATTTTAAAAATATTATTTTTAATTAAATAGAATTAAGACATTCATTTAAAAAAAATACATTTGATGTTACGTAAAAAAAATTTGAATACAATTTTTTTTTCTGAATTTCTCATCTGTTAAATGAACGAAACGGTAAAATGAAAATATTCTCCGGCTTCATTCCGCCGGTTTGACTGACCTCGGCGTGATGCTCCTCGTTCTGCTGAAGCACCTCGATCACCAGCTCAGACAGGCGGATGGTGTCCTCCAGCTTTTTGGCGGGCGTCACTAATCTCCCTACATTCTCTGGAGCACAAAGGTCAGAGGTCAGAGTCTGACCACACATTCTGAGGAGTGAAGCTGTTACTGTATTCATGCAAACCGAAGATGGATGAGAACGTCCCTGGTCTTCCTTTAAAAGGTACTGGATAAATTCATGCATGTCATTAATCTGCCTTAAAAAAAACTTAAGCTAAAATAACAAAAAAAAAAAAAAACACTTAAAAACTTTTGGACATAGATCTAGCCTCAAAAATGATCCTGAGTCCAGTTAATAGCCTCATCCTAAACCACTGGGACAGCCTCATGGTCAGATCAACGACACAGACGGGACCCGTCAGAGAGCAGAAGCAGGGCTGGGTATCAGACGCCGGGGAGATAGAGAAACCAAAAAGTCTCTAATCTCGTTTTTGGTTGATCTAAATAATAATTAACGGATAATAAACTGACGTTTCTACGCAGCCCTGGTTCTACTGCAGCTCAGAACCACCTCATGGAGACGTGAGTTCTGCTGCCGGGTGTCTGGTTGAGTGACGGGTGAAGGAGTGACTGTGAACGGATAAACATGGCGGTGGCGAGGACGTAAACAACACCGAACACTCATCATGCATCAGATGGAGGTCATGGTAGCTAGTAGCAGTTAGCGGCTAGCAGCGGCTAGCGGCTAACCTTAAAGAGGACAGGACTGACTGTTCGCTGCTCGAGTCTGATAGATGTAAATTGTCACTCCTGAATTTTATTTTATTTTATCCGATAAAGGATTAATTCGGACTTAAAAAAAAGACAAAAATAACAAAAAAAAAAACAGCCTCAAATTCGATTCTTGGTTGTTGTCTTGCTAATATCATTTAGATGACAAGCTATATTTACTTCAACCGTTTGATTTACTAGCTAGCATTAATTTGCCTTAAGTTAACGTTTCAACTACTAACTGGATAATATGGTTAATATTTATGCTAGCAAACATTTTAGCCACGAGAAACCTTGTTGAATATCTAATGCTAGTTTGTTGTTAACGGACTTACATGCTATTATTAATTTAACTTTCAACCGTTATTTTGCCAAACTAAAATTGGTTTGTTGATAAGCTAACAGTCGTTTGTTTATAGCTGAAAGTAGTCATGTTAACTAGCTATCTTAAGTTGAACTAGCAAATGTTGAATTTTCTTAATAAATTTGTTTTTGCCTGGCAAACAACAGTTTGTTAACTAGCTAAAATCACTTTGTATACTAGCTAACAGTAGTTTGTTTAATAATAATAATAATACATTTAATTTATAATGCACTTTACATTTATAGCTGACAGTAGTTATATTTACTAGCTATTGTAAGTTGAACTAGCGAACGTTGGATTTTCTTAATAAATGACTTTTTACCGGGCTAACAGTTTGTTAACTAGCTAAAATCACGTTGTTGACTAGCTAACAGTAGTTTGTCTACTAGCTATTATTACTTTAACCAGCTAGTTTGACTCAATAACGATCTTTTGCTGAAAAGCTAACACTAGTTTTGTTCTTTCAGGATTAGTTTAGTCGGGGAACTACTTTCAGAAAGTTCTTGATTTAGCAATGATGGCATTAGCGGAGGTTTGGGAGTCTGGTAGCCTAGTCGGGTGGAGTTCTGGGTGGTGTGGTGGCCTCAGATGTCCAGAACTTTGGCCTGCAGGAACTTAGCAGGAGTGTGTGTTTTTTGTGTATTATGGTCTGTTTTCTGCTGCATCATGACACATACTGTGTTTTGTAGAAGCCTAACTGGCCGTGACGTTGTGGGACACGGATGTTTAAACGTCCCAGCAGGCTTTGGTCACGCCAGCATGGCTGAGAGCCTCCCCAGAACCAGAGTTCTGTCCCGGTCCAGAGGGGATCCACTAGAGTTTACTCAGTCACTGTTATTCTGCATTAACAAACAGACTAATGTGGATATTTTTACTGGGGTTGGTTTTTACTCCGAAGGTTAGAACCAGATTCCGATGAAAGTTTCTGGAGAGGTCGGATGTGGTCCGATAGATTTTGGTGGGGTCTCTGGATCAGTACAGGTCCACTGTTTATGTTTGGCTGTCTACCTGAGGTGTTCATCAGGGACGCCAACCTGCATGTGTCCTTCTGGCAGAAGCCACCAGGCGCCTGCGGAGGTCAGCTCCATTACAGATGTGTTTAGAAAAAGGAAGCTGTGCCACAGAGAGGGTGAAGAATGGACCACCACTAGAGACCCTTCGTATAAAGGCGGTCTCTTATGGTGTAAGGTGGTTGCAGCGTTGTAATATGTACGATAATTATTACAACTGGACGAGAATTTCACCCTATGAATGGATTAATAAATGATCCCATGTGACGAGCATACGGACCACCAGAGACTCTAGACTGAACCCTGACCTGGATCTGGATGTAAGTCAGACTAGAAGGATAGCTTTAAGCCTCCAGATCGATGATTCAACATCTCAGATCTACCAACGATGGTAGACACGCCCCTTTTGGGAGGCCCCTCCCAGTTGTTTCATGGTGCGCTGTTTGACATTCTGCACATTCGATTAAAGTCTTCTCTCTGAAAGTGTTGAAGGATTCCTGACTCTTTTCTGGCCCAGTTTGGTTCCAATACTCGTGTGTCCACGCCCCCCCACACCGTCCTTTACCGGCAAAGATAAAACTAAGGAGGATTATTTGTGCAGAACTTTTCATTTTAGGTTGTTGAAAAACCAGTTGGAGCGTTTTTTGAGCGGGAAAACTTCCTGGTATTTTTCCTCGAGGACCTCAGTCCTCGGTGTGGTTCTGAAGGTAGAGCCACTTTAATCTGGACTTTCTCTGCGTGCATCAAACTGGAGATTGGGTGGAGGAGGTGAAGTCACCTCGAAATGAAATGCAGTTTTCTTTAAAGCCACTTTAAGAAGGATTTCCAAACGGGATCCAAACTCTATCTGCCGGCGGCCGCATCCAGCCTGAGGCGGGTGACCTTTAACCCCGATCAGAATCTGATCCCGTCATCTCAAACACGTGGCTTTAAACTCAATGGTTCCGTTAACTCAACATGAAAACGCCTTCCTGCGTTGAGGTGTATAAACGCCAGCGGCATGCAAACATGCAGGAGGGAAGTGGTTTTCACTGGCGCTGGATTCCTGCAAGGTCGGCCGTGTTTCACCCGATCAGCTCCAGCGCCTCGGAAGCATGGCGCTGGTTTAGATGGACCCAATCTGATGCTGCGTTTAGGAGCTGATCTCCATTCTGACATGGAACACAGTGAAAAACACCAGAGGGAGGGGGTGGAAGGGGGGGGGGTCACTAACGCCGTCAAAGCCTTCCCGAAACCCGTCGGCGGAGCGGGTGTCGGGGAGGATGTGAGGGTCTCCATGGAAGGGAGGGGTGTCTGGGTGTTTACTGGTCAGGAATGGGCTAAGAGGTCAGAGGTCAGACATACAGAACGTCACCTGGATCCTTCAGAGATTTCTCCACTAATGAGAGAGTTACATTATTGTACACCAGGTTTGAAGGGTGGAGAGAGGGTGGAGAGAGGGTGGAGAGAGGGTGGAGAGAGGTGGGAGAGTTTCAGGTAGGAGGGTGAGAGAGGAGAGGTCATTCAGTGTCAGCAGACGCAGTCAGACAGAAAGGGAAGGTTAGAGCGACTAGTTAACAACAACAACAACAACAACAACAACAACACATTCAGCGGCGTGCAGTCGTGGTGAGGACGGAACGTTTGTCCTCGCAGTTTTGACTTCCGGGGATTTTTACAACCTTCATCTTCTTCATCTTTTCGGTTCAATAACTTAAACCAGAGCATTGCTGTCATCCATATATATATATATTTATATATATATATATATATATATATAAATATATATATATATTGTACCAGATAGATCTCGTTGTTTAGATTCATATGAGTCAATATTGACATAATCGTATATATGGTTGGGAGGTTACGGTCGAAAAACTTGTTTTTTTTTTTAAAAAACAAAATAACAACCTAGTTAGTGAAATAAGAACTATTTCAGTAAAACATGACAAATACAAGTTGGATATCCCTGACTTTATTTCTATATCATCATTAAATCTGGACTAAAGTCTGAGACCGAATTTGCTGAAGATGTTTTTTAAAAAAAGCTCCCCCTAGTGAGTAAAAGTAGAAGTTTTTGAGAAAAATAACATATATATACAAGATAAATCTGTACCAGGTGATTCCTGCAAACCAGATTTGGACTAAAATGAAACAATATTTCAAAAAAAATTATGGTCCTGAAAACTGCGATATTGGAGATTAAACTCGCCCTAGTGGTGGAAACATTTCCAAAGATCAACCCTGTACTTCCTCGCACTAAGATCTACGTGGGAATGAATGAATGAATGAAACAGTTTTTGAGTTATCGGAGTAACACAAAGGCTCCTGGGCGACACGACGGTGATGGCGACTCCAGATTATCGCTATATCTGAAACAGAAGGTTTCAGAAAATCCATAATAGCTTCATTTTCACATAAAACGGTAAAACTTTTGCGGTGGTTTGGTCCAGGATGGTTCTGATTACGTCGTCATCTGAATGCGGATCCTTTTTAAAACTACCTAGTGTAAATCACCGGATCTCCAGATCTCCATGTCGGGTTTTTTTTTCACCACGACTGCAGCCTCAAAGTCAAACAGCTCAAAGTTCAGTCCAAAGGAAGCATGAAGAAAGTACACCATCATCTTCAAACACTCTAGAAAAAGTGCCGTGGCGTTCGGTAATAGCTGCAGAGAGCGACTTCCTGTTTGGGGGGTTTTAAGACACTTAAAGAGGATTTACACACAAGCAAAGTAAAAATGCATTCAAGTCGCAGACAGACAAGAAGAAGAAAAGTAAAATAAAGAACAGGCGGGTTGGACTTAAAAACAAGCTCCACGTCAAGATCCAAACATGTTGTGAGCGACTGGAACAACAGGAACAAACAGAGGCGACAACAGATGTGACGTCACCCGCCGTGGTCGGCGTGCATTCTGGCTGAGAGAGGAAAATCAAAGGGTGCAGGGAAAGTACTCACGAATGGTTAAATCCATCACTTGAGACGCCAAGCAGAAGACAGGATGCTCGTACATCTCTCTCTTTTTCCCTACAGAGGAAGAGGGAGGATACCGAGGCATGCGAGAGGTCGGGGGTCAGAGAGGACGAGCACAGACGTCGCTACGGCTCGACCAGTGTGAGGCGAGTCGAGGCCCGTAGCTGCTAAGCTAATAGCTCACAATTTCTTTTTTTTTTCACAAAGTCATCAAATGTTGTATAAAATACTGCATCAAAGGTGCAAAGTGTATCATTTACAAAAGTCCAACATTTTATGATTGAATTAATTAGACCTTTTTTGGAGCGACCGGAATTTAAAAAAAAAAAAAATATTCATAATTTATTTTTATTCCTTATGAGCCTTTTTTTTTTCTTTTTTTTTACCATTTTCTCGCAATTTTTATTTTTGAGAATTTCTACCAAACAAACAATAAAACATACAAAACTTTTTTTTTCTTCTTCATATTTTTTATCATTTATTCCTAATTTTTCCGTCGTACTCATACATCTCATTCAAGTTATTATTATTTTTTTTTAATTTATCTTAATAAAACTGATGCATCAAAATGAATTGAGTCACGCCAAAGCAAGTATGATTAGCCATCTGGCTAATATTAGCTTAGCAGGATCTAACCTGTACCAGTGATATCTGTTGGTGTAATCTGAATGTTTTCAAACATTTTTTAAGATAATTAGCCAGCTAGCTACAGTCACCACAGCAAACAAGCAAGCTAATATCACTGGTAAATATTTGAACGCTAGTTAGCATAGTGCCTGGATATTTTAATAATAAGCCATCAAGCTAGCGTCACAAAAAAGAATTCTACCAACATATTATTGTTCTCTGCGGTTTGTTCGGGCTAGAAGACATGGCTGAACTAAAGTTACATGCTAATTAGCATAGCATAGCAGTTGATGCTATAGTACTTAATTAAGGTTCTACACAGTGCACCTTTGAGGGCCTCCTTATCGATAGTTTGTCACACTTCCAATCCAAATCATCCTCTCGTGTGTGAATTTCCATCTGGGGCCGTTCACGTTGGATTAACCATTCGCTCCATCGAGCAGAGGTAAAAATCCACCGCCAGTAGGAGGGGCGGGGTCAAACAATCACAGCTGAGATACTAAGGTTCTTCGTCCTTAGTGTCTTCAGGGAGTCGATGGTTTTCTGTACAAACATCGTCTTCATTTCAGAAGTGAACCATCAAATAGACAACGACATATTAGGAAATGTGCTTATACGCTAACGTCGCTATTCAAGAATTATTAATCAGGCATTCAAAGTGTGACAACAATCAGTATCCAGTCCAGATGTGGATCCTGTAGCTAGTATGGCACATACATAGCTAGCGGTGGCTAAGATCGCCTATAGAAGTTCTGCACTGTTATATTTATATGCCTAAATAAGTAGAATAATTATGCAGCTAGCTAATGTTCGCAAACAATTAGCTGGTATCGGCTGAGAATAAAGGTAGACTAAAGCTAATATATCATAGTAATACAGCTGACAGTTAGCCAACAAGCTAATGATAGCTTATCTAACCTTACTGCATATCAGTGAATTGAGTTGCTGGTGCATTCTGGAATGCCTTAGCTAGCATTCATGGCAAAGCTAACGTTTCAACGAGTGACTGGGCGAAGGACAACATTTTAAAGTTTTACCATTGAGCAGGAGAATTGTAGCTAAGCTAACGTTAAAGCGGCGTCACAGAACAACAACTAACCTCCCTGTATTACACGTTAGCCTTGTGCTAAGCTAGGCTAAATGCATGTTGGACATTAAATCTGGATGAAACTGATGCCAAAAACTTTTTTTTTGTCTCTTTCTGTTGTGGACAGCGAATAAGCATCATTCCTAAATGTCAAAGTTCCTGTTGCAGTTTAGAGCCACAAATGCAGTAAATGAAGCAAAATCTCAAAGGACTTATAGAAACAAAATAACTTGATAAGAGATATTTTTAGGATACAAGTTTTCTTCTGTCGACGTTTTAACCATGCAACAGGAAAAAAGCCTTGTCGTCTTTGGTTTATTGGCTTCCTGCCTTCGATTGACGAGGAGCAGCGAGAGCCAATAGACAAGCGGAGGAGAGGAGGGGCGAGCGTGGCGACCCCTCAGAGCAGAGGTCAGAGGTCACCGGGGGGCTGGGGTGGGGTGGGGAGGAGGAGGGGAGGAGGGGCAGGGGCTGAAAGAGAAGCTGAGGCGTGGCGGTTGAATGCATTTTTACTTACTGTACATTTAAAGTAAGTGAAAAGACACGAGAGAAACACGGGGGATCAGAACATTCCCAGAACCTCAGAGAGAATTTTACTGCAGCTGTGGAGGAAAGTTTACAAATGAAAAGTTAAATAAAAAATTTAATTTTAAATTTTAAGAAACGAGACATAAAGGTGCAGTCTGTAGAATTTAGCGACGTGTAGCGGTAACGTTCCCGATTGCACCTCACAGTGCGGGAAAGCGGTGGAAGGTGGGGCGGGGCCTATCTCTCCTCTGGCCTTGAACCTTTCCAAACCAACCCAGACCCAGTTGCATGATTCTGAGAAAGCTCTCCTGGCAGGGATCGGTCCAGGTGAGGTCCCTCCCTCCCTCCCTCCCTGTGTGTCTGTAGACGCCGTCATCTCAGCTAGCTTAACCCCCGAACCTCGTCTTCCACCGCTAGGTTTCCCACGCTCCTGCTCTTCCTTTCAAAATTAGTTTTTTCAAACTTCTCACAATAAAAAAAAAAAAACTTCCTCTTCTTTGTTGGTTTTCAGAGGTGAAATGATTCTTCGGAGTCTTTCTGCCGCTACATCCTAAAGTCGCGTCAATTCCAGGATCCTGTACAAACCTGGACATGGACCCGCCCCCCCCCCTTCTGAAGCTATAAAGGACTTGAAGCTTCTTCTCTGCTAACGTAAACATAGTTATGAATAATATTGTTCGGTGTAGTGAAATACCGAGCCCTATAATTTTACAGACTGCACCTTTAACGCAGAGAAGGTGACGCAAAAGCAGGAAACTTAATCGAGTACAAAAATCTGACTCAGTTTTTCTAGAGCGGCGTGTGAATCACGCTGTGAAAACATCTTTTGTGTTTATTGGTTGGATATGGAAGAACGGCGTAAGCATCAGGATTTTATTCTCAAGACAGAAAGTTCTCCAGAACCTAAATCACCAGAGTAAAAAAAAAAACAGCACCGGGGTTTGGAGGACCCGGGTCCTTACAGCGGAAGTGGCGAGGCAGGACCTCACCTTCTAGTTTGGCGTACTCGGACAGGCGCTGGTAGTTGACCAGAGCCGCCTGATCCAGACACCTCCTGATCACCGCCTTGACTTCATCTTGTGGAACCGGAGTGACGATGTCCCTCATCAGAACCTGGAGAGAAAAAACGTCACGCAAACCCCATCAGGACGTGACGAACGGTGGGACGTCTGCTGGTTCTGAAACCCGACTCACCCGTTCCAGGAGGGACAGAGTCGCTTTCAGCGCCCCCTCTGGTCGCCCGAATGGAAAGCAGTACCTGGGGGAGAAGACCTTCAGTAGGAGCGCTAGGAGGTTTCGGATCGCGGTTCTGCTGTGTCCGGTTCCTACCTGAAGTGGGTAATTTGGTTTTCCAGGAGCACCCGGAGCCGCTCCTTGATCTCCTCAAAGCGCTCCTTCTCCTCCACCGTCACCGTGCCGATGCCGTCGGGCCTGAAACACAACGGCGCCCAGAGTTCAGCACCAGCCAGTGAGACAGGAGGAGAGTTGGGTTCAGTCCTGAGGAACGGCGAACCGGAGGTTCTACCGAGAACCTGCAGGGTGAGACAACTGACCTCACAGGAACCCCGAGGGTCCGTGAATCTGGCGGTACCGCAAGGTTGACTGGTAAGAACCCGCCTAATTAAGCCACACTGGGGGGGAGGGGGGGAGGTCCCTTTATAGCCGGATGACGGTTTATGGTATATACTAGACGGTTCCTGCAGACTTTACCCTCTAGCCTGCTCAGCCCGCCGGTTGGACCGTCAGGACCGCTGCAGAACTCCACCAGGGTTAGCGGATTTTATTTACGAGAGCTGAATAAGCCGACATTCGCCAGTTTAGCTAACGCCAGCAAAAATGGACTTTGGCTCAAATTTGTTCTTTTAGCGCTCATTCGACCAGCTTAGCTCACTCCAGACCCGACCCGGAGGGGCCAGAACCCCGAGCCTTAGGAAAGGAACCTGCTGCTCTGGACTTCAACAAGAAGAATATTAGGTTTATAATTAAGGGGAAAGTAAAGTATCATGTTTCGTCTCCTCTTTCATCTGGACTGAAATACAGCGATTCTGATGAAGTTCTTTTAAAATAGCATCTTAATCTTCTTCACAGCAACAATATTAATCTTCTCGGTTGAGTTGGTCCCGATCGTCTCGTCACAGTGGGGTTTTTTTGGCATAAATTTAGTTGATGAGATTCCCACTAGTGGTCTGAACGCCGTCGCAGCGGCTTCTGTTTGACATGAAAACATCTGAAGGTTTAAAAAACATTTTATTTTTTTATTTCTGCTGGGTATTAATCATTAATTAATAAAATAAATAGCTATAATACAAAGACAATAACGTGGGAACTACTTTTTACAGGGTCATTGGGGGTCTGGAATACCCTGATTGACCTGCTGCTGCCACCACACACACATGTGCACACACACACACACACACACACACACACACACACACACACACGAGCACACACACACTTTGACCTCATTTATCGGACTTCACAAATTGAAACTGGAGCTGGATTATATTCTAAACATCTATGACAGCATTGTATACGATCAGAACATACCATAATAGCATTATTCCAGATTCATGGGCAGGTGTATGTGTGTGTATGTGTGTGTGTGTTTCTGTGTGCGTGTGTGTGTGTGTGATGTGTTGATCGTTTCTGACACACAGGGGTCCGGGTGGAGTGTGAGCAGAGTGCATGTGACAGAAGAGGCGCTGGACTGGTGGCCATGACAGGATGATGAGGAGCAGGAGACATGACACTCTAAGCCCCCCCACCACACACACACACACACACACACACACACACACACACACAGACACACACACACAGACACACACACCGGTGGAAGTGTGATTCGAGCAGACACAGAGAAACTGTCTGCTCAACTGTGTGTGTTACATTTTGGGAGTTAGCTTAGCATTAGGGCTCCTCTGACCTGAAGGGCTCTGCTGTCTGACGGCGGGGACATTAGCCCCGCCCTCCTGCCCCCAAAAGTCTAAAGGATGATGAGATTGTCGCGCTAACTTTTATTTAACAGCTTAATTATAATTAAAATGTGAATTTAATAGAAGTTGATTCTATTTTTGGACACAGAGAATCTGCAAATGTCAAATAAGGATAAAAATGCAAAAATAAGCCAATTAAAAAAAACTAATTATGGGATGCATACATTAAGAGACCCTACAAGCTGTGCTTTAAATTTAATTAAATTCTATCGAGCGTTTTTTTAAGGAGGTGAGTTCAAACCGTAACTCCTAATAGACTGAAACTGAAAGGAATAAAGTCTATCTCCCTGACCATGTGAGGGCTCCACAGACGAATGAGACACTAAAAAAGGACTTAAAAGATTCAATGGATTTCTTAAAGGAGACAGAATCTTTCATGATAAGTGTCCAAAGTGTGGGCAGTGCCCCCCTGGTGGGCCGTGAAGGTATTGCAGGTGGGGCACCTGGTGCGAAATGTAGGCTAAAATAATGAAATACAATATTCTTAACTTTGTTTTTATTGGTGTATAATCAGCTAAAACTAAGAATCGGAGTAACGTGACACCGGCACCTCAGGTTCTCCATGAATGACAGACGCCATCTTCTTTACGACATTCCTCTTCAGTACCACAACTGAGTCCTTCCTTAACCCTGATTGACCCGCTTCCTCATTGACGGCGGATGACACGATGTGAATGAACGGTCCGGGTCGAACTTGTGGTGCTGAATGGGTTTTTTTGGCCGAGACTTTGTAAAAAAAATAAATGTATGTGTCTGTTTTTGCCTGATCTGACTCTGGGGTATGAAAACGTGGTTTTGACCCGGCCACGTAACTTAACGGTCAACTCTATGAGGTCGTAGATGATGACATCGTTTTGACACTTGAAGGCCAACATACATTCTCCAACCACATTTGGAAAAGGGCGGTGAGAAAATGAATTTCACACTCGTTACATCCTGCTTGGCTCCTCCCCCCTCCTCCCTCATGATTGTCTGACCTCCTGACCTCACGACTCCGACGACAACAACAAGCAAATGAGCCATCAGTGACAGACGGGCGACATCGCGTTCACATCACACGCTCTAATGAGGGCGCCCTCCACACGACCGCGATCCCCGTTATGATAAAGAGAATGAAAAAAAATACAGGTTTAACATTCCTTCATGGGTGATGATGTCATTAACTGGTCGTTTCAAGGACACATTCTAGAAAGGCAGTGCGGTACTTTTCGACCTTCAAGGATGGATTTTCGTGGTCAGGCTACGAAAGCGGCGTCGAGGTGAGGACAAGGTACGGCTTAGGAACGGAAGAATTCCGTTTTCTGTTGAGCAGACGATGCGTTTCTGTCGGCTTCATCACGCTCTCACTTCCAGGGACTGAAAAGTCAAACTTATGAATACGGGTCAGGGACTGAATCTTTGTGGGAACGCCCCCGTTTCCGTCCCCGTGGTTCTGGCGGGAGGGGAAAATGGACCGTGAGGTGGAGAGCTGGTTTGTGCCGCATCAGCAGTACTGAAGGTGTTCGGTGTATCGGTCGCTGGGAAAGCTCTGAATGTACCGGTCCATCTACGCGCCGACCCGCACCTGTGGTCATGAGCTCTGGAGACCCAAAGAATGAGGTCAAGGGTCGAGGCAGCTGAAATGAGCTCGGACATGTGGTCCGTACCAAATCCTTAATGTTGACGGTCGCAGCTTTATATAAAATCTTTTATATTATTTCAGCTGAAATGAATCGAGTGTTTGAGTCGCCGTCAGAGGAAGTGACCTGAGAGGACGGAGGGCCGCCTCCGATGCTTCGGCAGGCGACTGGTCAACCGAGTCCA
Source organism: Lophius americanus (assembly GCA_037951165.1). Lineage (NCBI taxonomy): Eukaryota > Metazoa > Chordata > Actinopteri > Lophiiformes > Lophiidae > Lophius > Lophius americanus. Next base: position 391,980 of record JBBDHG010000285.1, on the reverse strand, counting down.
TCTTGGTGCAGCAGCAGCAGCTCCAGGCCAGCGGGCTATCAGGAGGCCTGGGTGGGGGTCGGGTGGGTTCGGGCGGATGTGTGGGTGGGGGGTCTGGATGAGGTGTGTGCACTGGGGCAGCAGCGGTGGAGACGCTGCGCCGTCGCACATGACAACCTGTCAACCTGTCATGCTCTGACCTGCAGGCGGGACGCTGGACTGGCAGCAGGTCTTTGTTTGACGTGGGCAGAGATGATGGCTTTACATGGGGGGTGGTGGCGGGATGGGGTGGTGGGTTGGGGGGCATTATTTTGGGACTTTATGAGCAGGAAACACAGATTTATTCTACGTCTTAATACCGGCGCTGAACTCTAACAGACTCTTTCCTCCGAGTGTTTGTCCGCGCACATCAGAGCAGCGACTCCTCCGCCTGTCAGACGCACGGATGGATTGATGAACGGGTGGAGGATGAGTTCGGAGGGATGGGGAGGGGGGACAGGCGGCCCTCCGCGACCTCTGGCCCCAGAGCTGGAGTGTCTCTCGTCCGTGCTTGTTAGACGTTTGAGTTTGATGCTGACAGATTTGATGTCTGCAGACATCAGAGCAGATTAGACGGCGCTCGATACTCAGAGACCGGACTCGGACTGAGACCAGAACATGGAGCCGTCGGGAGGGGAAACCAGTGGATCCGACTGGAAACCATTGTCTGGCAGTCATTGGACCATTAGCACCTGTCGCTAACAACAAAGCTAACAAAATTTTGACAATAGTAATTATAATTTATGGAACCAAAAAGGATCTCCGGCCCGTGTAAAAGAGGCTCCGCCCCCTTAAAGACTGAATCCTAAAAACTACTAAAGTGCATTAATGCTTTGTTCTTACCCTGACCTGTCCAGTTCAACCGCATCACCACTTCAGAAACAGGAAGTTGTCTTTTAGGTCTCACCAGTAGCACACTATGCAAAAAATCAACAGGAATTCCACAAGGTGATCCAGAAGACACTTGAAGACGCGTTTGTCTAGTTGTCTGTCTGTCTGTCTGTTTGTTTGTTTGCGAGAAGGACTACAGAAGAGGTGGGTTTTGGTACGTCCTAGAGGCGATTACATTTCGGAAGACGTTTCCCAGAAATTAAAATAAAATAAAACTTAAAAATGAGGTGTTTGGAGTAATGCCACCTTTGCTTCCTCTGACGTTATTTCGGGGGTGGAGCTGGGAGCTTGTTGGGCTGAACAGAGACGCTGAAGTGGAAGGCACAGGAGACGTGCGGCTACAGAGTATTTGAGAGATACTCAGAGAGTTTGTTGGAGTCGTAGGTAGATTAAGAGGATGGCGATAATCTGCTGGAAGTTTTCCGGAACCTTGAATACCGTTGGGACTTTATCCTTCTTCGATCTTTCTTCCCAACTCATCTTTAAATTCAAAACTTGTATTTTATTTGATGTCAAATCTAGTTGGAAGATCAGAGACCGTTTAGACGAAAGCTGGAAGGGTGTCCGATACTTTTTCACAGCTCTACCCTTTGCAGAATCAAAATGCGCTTCCTGTTTGAAGGCTAGACTTTGCGAGCTAAATACCCTCCTATGCTCGGGCGGGTTTGTCTTAGCCTGACTTAAAATCTGACTGACGGTGCTTCGTGATCCAACAATCAGAACGTAGAGGTTTCCATTCCCCCCCCGGCGGGTCGATGGTACCAGAGTCTTACCTTCTGGTTCCTGAGTAAACTGTGGACCTGGAATCCTTTTTCCTCATGAACTCTATGATTCTGAGTTCCCTCCTGTTAGCAGGGAGCTCAGGGGAGGAGGGGAACAAGGCTCGCTGGAGCTCGGCCTCACAAACGGGCCAGACTGACAATTCAGACACACGCTGGCTGGGAGGGTTTGTGCAAGGAGGTGGAGGTGGAGGTGGAGGGGGGTGGGGTTAAGAAACGGAACAATGGAGGGGGGTCATTTTGTCAAAGGTAAAGAGGAACCGCGGGAGAAAAAAGAAAGAAAGAGGAAACGTGAGCATGCGGAGAGAAAAAGAATAAACATGCAAAAGTAAACAGGAAGTGGGGGCTGGCGTTGTTTTGTTGCTGAGGGGTAGTCCGGGACTTTGACTCCTACCTGTTTCCGTGGACGTGGGAGGCACAGAAGGCGAAGCTGTAGTGCAGCAGGGTGGGGTCGATCATGGCTCCGTTCTCCGCCCTCTCCAGCAGGTCGCTCAGGTAGCATAAGTGCCGATGGCAGCCTCGAACGCCGTAGCGAGCGCAGTACTCGTCCAGGACAAACACCTGACCCGGACTGAACCAGCCCTGTGGGTGACAAACGGGCCTGTCAGCGCCCTCGTCGCTAAGCTGCTAGCATTACGCTCTAGAACCCAAGTTAGATCCTGGGACCCAGATGGTTGGCGGGCTTTCACGCGAACGTTTAGACATGTTTTTGTATTTTCCCACAAGAATTTCGTTGAGTTTCCATCTTTGAAGTGCAGAAAAAAAAAAACCTGTGAGACTGACGAGCATCTCTGAATAAAACCAGCAATAACGCCTTTTATGCTCAAACTACCGGGCAGTTCAAGGTGCTTTAAAAACGCGGTTAAAAACAGTTTTTACATTTAACATTTTTACCACAGACCACCTGAGAGGTCCGGACGGTTCAGAACACAGCGGAAGATCGTCACAACAGTCCGCTTCATGTTCTGACATCTGCTCGGGAAGATGAAACCCGGACCTTCACCACCGTGTCTCGATCCGGGCTCACCACTGCAGGAGTCTTTAGAATCCAAACTGATTATGACATCGGGTTTCAGAGGATCTCCTCAGGTTATCTCCTCGCCAATCTCAGACATACGTAAACAACCAATGCGTCGCCTGGACCGCCTCTAGTGACTGACCCACTTTGAAATGAGGAAGCAGGAAAAATACAGTGGAATGAGGGAACGGTTGGGGAGACGCCGTCAACATGGCTTTAATATCTGTTTAATATCTGTTTAACATCTGTTTAACATCTGTTTAACATCTGTTTAATATCTGTTTTATCGTTTTAATGTCTGTCAGCTGTCGCATGCTAGCTGATGTTAGCCCGAAAAGCAACTATCTACTTCTGTTTCAAGTTCTAAATCAGAAAGTACCAAGATAATGATCCATTAACCTTTAAAAATCAAATATACTTACTATATATATAAATAATATACAAACATTTTTAGGGGGGGGCCTGGTTTGGGTCTGACCAGATCATTAAACACCTCAGCCTGAACCCTTAATCCTGTCAAAATCCTACGAAGAAAAGATCCAGGGTCAACTGGACCTCCGAGCGTTGGAGGATTCTGGGGCGCCAGACATAAACGCGTTTGTCTTATTTGTTTTATTATTACTATTTGTTATACGTAACAGGCTTTATATGAATTACACCAATCAGAAACAGCCTTTTCAAGGCGGGCCTCTTCATTCTGCCGCTCTGTTCTGTAAAAAACACGGTGGCGTAACGGCGGGTTCTGAAACGGCCGACCTTTGAGACGGCCGCCGGGCGGGAAAGCCAGGATGGAGGAAGTGATGCATCGTGTGTGCGGCTAATAGCCGTTAGCAGCAACATCGGTTCTGAACGGGATCTGAGATCTTTAGCACTTTGAGATTTGATCCAAATGTAAAGTGCATTATAAATTAAATGTATTATTATTATTATTATTATCTTTGCTTACCAGGCAGGAGTAGGAGTCGTTGAGTCTGTGGTCCAGGGTGAGGCGCTGGACCAGCTCAAACAGTGATCCGTGGTCAAAGTTACAGGGGTTGGCTGAAATGAACTCGTCCATGCCGTGTTTCTGGGCCCGGTCAGCATCTGGACACCAGCGTTGACGGTCCAATGAGGAGAGAGAGAGAAGGAGGAGAAGGAGGTCAGGGAAAAGATATGAGGTGAATAATCCACCAGTAACAAAGGAGGAGGTAAAAGGTGCGTTACAACCGGTCATGGCAGAACTTTTATGAGATCATGAGAGTGAATGTGAGGCTGGCAGTAACAGATAACTCACACGTAGTAACAGATTACTCGCACGTAGTAACAGATTACTCAAATACAGTAACAGATTACTCACACGTAGTAACAGATTACTCACACGCAGTAACAGATTACTCACACATAGTAACAGATTACTCACACATAGTAACAGATTACTCGCACGTAGTAACAGATTACTCAAACACAGTAACAGATTACTCACACGTAGTAACAGATTACTCAAATACAGTAACAGATTACTCACACGTAGTAACAGATTACTCAAATACATTAACAGATTACTCACACGTAGTAACAGATTACTCACACGTAGTAACAGATTACTCAAATACAGTAACAGATTACTCACACGTAGTAACAGATTACTCCAATACATTAACAGATTACTCACACGTAGTAACAGATTACTCACACGTAGTAACAGATTACTCACACATAATTACAGGTACAATGTTACTTACACTGAAAACTGACCTGATGACACCAAGGTGATGAAGATACATCTGATAGTTGTGGAAACTAAATGAAGTTACGTTGGGGATGTGATTCAGGCGAGATAAAATTAACCAATAATACAACGGCCGACATCGCCTCCCTTCCTCTCCTCCCCACAGACGGAAAATCAACAAAACATCAAAACATGAAATTAATGAAGAAATAATCTTCTCCAGATTTATATATTTTTTTATGAGAATGTTTAAATCCCGTCCCGTCGGCCGTGACAAACGCGGGACTCGTGTGAGTGAAGGTTACACTGAGCTACAATCAACCAATGTCCTCTTCACTGCCCAGCGAATGCACCCCAGCTGTCAATCAACAAACAACAAACAAAGAGCGGGATGCTGGGAGCTGATTGTGTCCGACCCCCCCCCCTAAAATATCTAAAAAGGTGACATTGTGTTGCCCCTTTGCTCCGTAGCTGGTGGCCTGTCAGGTCTGCTTGATGTGAGTGAGCGGGGAGGGGGGGCGGAGGCGGGACGGCTGGACAGTAACGTGCAGTGACACCAGTCACCCCCGTCCGTCTGGGCCGGGGAAGGACGGCCCTGACCGTGATTGACGGCTGCTATTCATTTATAGATCCAGAGGAGAGGAACCTGCCAGGCCCGATGGTCAAAAATATCACAGGGACCATGTGAGTCCAATGTTTGTTAGAAGACATGAAGGTCCTCCTTGGCGCTCCAACATCTCAGCCCCTCCTCCTGATGGAGATCTAGGCTTTAATGACAATCCTGACTTAAAGAGCTGGACCGGTTCTGAAACTGAGACCAGGATGTTCCTCCGGTCCGGTGGGTGAGCCATTCAAAACCATCGTTCTACTGCGACCACAAGATTCTAAACTCCAGCGGGAAACGTGAGCGTTCAGAGGTCGGCGTAGGGTCACCTGGACCGTACGGCAGTTTGGTCCCTTGTCCCGTGTCTTTGGTTCTTGAATCAAGACTGAAGGGGAGATTTTTCTGGATTTTCTCCAACGGCTGTGAGGAGAAGCGGGGGGAAGGCCGACATCACGTGGCTTCCTGCGTGACGTCAATCAAACTGTGCTCGTGGGCGGGGCCCACGTCAACCTGTCGCCGTCCTCAGGAGAAAAGTGCGAGTCATAAATTTCCAATCCGGACGGATTTTGGCGAATAATGACGGAAAGACAAGAAACTAGAAACTGAGATGCGTGCACTTTTATTTAACTTGAACCCTGTTATACTTTATATACTTCTGTTGGTTTTGACAATATGTTTCAGTTTATGCTTCAACCAGGGAAAGTTGAAAACAAGCTACGTGTCTTTAAGGTCAAGTCGGTCAATCCGTGTGTAAATAAAAATGAATAAACAAGGTCGGAGGACGAAGTGTTCATAAATACTTAGAAAAGTATTTTTTGTCTCTACGGAGATGTTAGTAGCCTGTTAGCGTTAGCATCAGTTCACGCTGTAATTTACAAATTAAACAGAAGCGGAGGCATTCAAGTGTTTGTTAACATAAACGTCCCGGTTTCCCCTCTTCCAGCTCAAAATAACCCGGTTCTAGTGCCGGTGCTTAGTTGGTTCCACTCACGCACCTCCTAAGAACCTGTTTGCTACTCCATTGGCAGTGAGCCAAGTCAGAGCCACACCTTTACATCACCGGATAACGTTATCGGTTCTTGGCTCAAGACCAGCAAAGAGTTGGTGCTTGTCAGGCACCAGTTTTGAGAGCCAGGAGCTGGTGCTTAGGCTGTCGAAAAGCAAAAGTTCCAGCCCTAGAACCAGCTCGGTGGAAAAGGGCTGTAGTTTGAGATAAAACAATCGTCAGAACGGTGATGAGGCCTCCGCCTCAGAGAGCAGATCTGCCGCTACGGTGTTTTTATGGAGTCTATTTTTGATTTGGGTCGGGGGGCTCGGAGCGTGTGGTGGGATTCTTCGGCGCTCCGATCCAGGTGCGAACTGACGAGTAGTTATTTGGTAACATTGGCTGATTTAATCGTGCGGCAGTCTCACTGTTTTATTCATGGCCTGGCACGTTTAACCCGGTAATTACCAACTGCTGGGACTCAGTGGGACTCCGGCGCTGGTGTCGGGATCGGGTCGCTCCAGAGATTCTGCAAAACCTTCTCCGACTGGATCTGCAACTGTTTCACCTTCAGCTGCCGACTTCTGGAGTTTGATTTCATTCATATGTGGTGCACCAGGTTTTTGCCGGGTCTGACGACCCGAGAGAAGAAGTTATCATCATGTGGTTTCAGTTGTTGCCAGCCTCTAAATCTACCCACAACTTCGACAAACTCTCTGAGTATCTCTACAGCTGGATAGCGGGCTGAACAGGGACGCTGAAGTGGAAGGAGCAGGAGAGAAGCAACTACAGAATTTCAAATTAAGTCAAATACTCTGTAGCTTCTCGTCTCCTGCCCTTTCCACTTCAGTGTCTCTGTTCAGCCAACTCAGCTCGCTGCTCCACCCTCAAAGAAACATCAAAAGAATCAAAGGAACAAAGGCAGCAATAGCCATGTGATGACATCACTACTGCAAACGGCTTATTATTATATTTTATTTTAAATACTGCAAAAACATTTAACCAAAATTTAAATATTAATCCGTCCGTTAGCTTTTCTGTAATCCTTCTTACAAACAAACAAACAAACAGACAGACAAACAAACAAACAGAAAAACAGACAGACAAACAGAAAAACAAACCGACAAACAAACAAACAAACAAACAGACACCAGACATCCCTCTAATTGAATGTGAAGTTATTATCCAGAGTATTTATTAAGCGGAAAAAACTCCTGAACTGAGTAAAATATAAACTATTAGATTTAGACGTGGGTAAAATGATTTAAACAAGATAGATCTCCTTCAGTTCTTTAATAAGCACCAAATCTTGACAAAAAGGGTCAATAGTAACAATAAAATAATTGTGGAGTTAAAGCTCCACCTAGTAATGTCAGAAATATAAGATTGAGTTCTTCAAAAATCAATCCAGTTCTTCCTCTCCGTACGCTCTATGTTAGTGTAAAGTTTGAAAATGACCCATGAATTAGTTTCGGAGTCAAGGATTTGTGGCGTTAGATATTTTAAGTTAAGTCTGATCCGAACTACATCCCCAAAATAAACCTATTAACTCCACAACTATCAGATTCTTGTCTTTGGACAGGTAAGAACTAAAATAATTTATTATCAGTTTACAGTTGCTGTTTACTGTTAACTGTGATTAAACACAAAACAAACAAATATTTCGATCCTGAGACTAGTTTCTTTTAGATTAACATCTTTTTTAACATCATGAAAAAAAAACCAAATCAAGGAATTTGGCCCGTGTGAACGGAACCAGCACAAAAGAATTGGCGGACCGTAGCACATACGTCGGTGCTGCTTGATTTTAGTTGACTTTGAAATGTTACACTGCAGCATTTTCAACCATTTTTAAGGATCTCTATGTGCGAAAAATTGGATTTTGGCTACAAGGTACCACCTTTGTCCACCAGAGGGAGTTACATGAACCATCAACCATCAAAATAGCATTAATATTAAAAATCTAGGATATTGCAGTGTAAAAAAAGAAAAACTAGGTAGAAGCCAGATTATGGGTCTTCAGGCGTGTTGGACCTACTTCCAGTGTTCTGTTGTATGTAGGTTCTAAATGGGTCGTGTGATGGTTCTACGTTCTGCTGCTGACGTGAGAACTCTTTGGACCAACGTGAACAAGTAGAACAAACAGCAAGAATTTTAATGAACAACTCACAGAACTGAGATATGGGGGCATCGAGCTGCGGCGCCGTCCCGCCCCTGGAGTTGAGCTTCTGGACCTGAGTGGGAGGGACTGGTTTGTGCGACTGTCCGGTGGCTCGGTACATGGCCTGAACCCACAGGATCCGGTCCTGCTCGTCGTCGCTGGCGAAGATCACTGTGTCTCCTTCTTTGACGGCGTTGAAGAACGTCCGACCGCCGTCTAGACCTGGACGACAGACGGACACATGAAGACCACCTGTAAAGTTCTATCTCAGACCCGGCTGAATGACTGCTGCCGACAAAAACCTGTCCCGGAGTCCGTGCGGCAGGATTGTACGGCCATAGAGGATTCTGTCGATGGTCCTACCTGGCTGGGGGTCTGTGTAGTCCACGGTGTACCCGTCCAGCTGGAGGAGTTCCACCGGCTCCGCCTTCTTTTCTCTGTAGCTGCACATGGCAAAGGTGTACTGGCTCACCTGCACCGATCACAGAGAGAGGAAACGTTCAGTCCTCACAGGGGGACGTGTCAAATCTAGGGTCCACATGGATGTCAGGACCACCTCGACCGGCTCCTTGAACGAGGAGCTGATGCTTCGTCACATCTAACGGTGCCAGATGAGGTGGTCCAACACCTGACCCAGACCTCACTGGAGGGATTCCATAAACCATCTAGACTGGGGTTGTCTCAGGATCCATTTCTGGAAAAGCGTAATTAGCTGTGACAAAAAGCCCGGGTAAGAGGACGTAAAACGGATGGATGGATTCCTACGCCGTTAACGGCAGCATCTACCAAACCTCCATCAAACATGAGAACACCAGAATCATCTCCACCTTCCATGGACAGAGTCAGAGGACGACATTAGGAGGACAAGCATTCAAGGTGAGAAGGTCTGAGAAGGTCGTCCAAATCCTTCGTCGATAATCAAAACATCCCGGATCATCAAACCTCAGAAGAACATGAATCTACAGCATTTTGTCTTTTCGACACTCCATCCTGTTCTCCTGTAGTTTAACTTAAACCTTATAATAGAGATAAACAACCTTTGAGAACCTTCAAGCTGAACTGTACATAAAATAGTTCAAAACATTTCACATCAATGGTACAGAATAGTTCAGAAATACTACAGAACAGTTCTGGTACTGTAAAGTAAGTAATAGAAAAACATATGGCAAATACACTACTGAAAAAGAAAAAGCACAAAATAGTGCTAAAATATTGCAAAGGTAGTACAAATATAGTACAATAACTAATACAAAAGTAGTGTAGAAATAGTGAAAACACAAAAGTACTGCAAGAATAATTAAATAATTAAAAAAAAGTGCAAAAATAGTACGAATAGTGTGAAAATAGGAAGAAAATAGGAAGAAAGTGAAGGAACTGTAAATATAGAAATTCTCTAACAAGAAAACTATTTAAGCAGAAACACTAAAACCTCAAGAAACATAAAAAAAAAACACCGGAGAATAGTTTAAAACAAAGTGTGTGTGTGAAGAATATTCAACATGGCAGAAGCAGAAACAGCAGATGAAAAAGAACGAGTTTCGTATCTTTCATGTTTCTGGTTTATTGATTCATAAATTAAAGGCACCAGGGAAAAACACGTGAGTTTACGCGTCTGAGTGTGAGGAACATTTAATAAGCGTCTGAACGTCTGAACTGTAAATAAAAAAAATTAAAAAAACACACACCCGAAGTCAAAGATGTGAAATCAGAGCTGAGAGACGTCACATTAACATCAATCCTCCGGGGTCAGAGGTCATATTTCTATGTTTACAGCTCTTCTTTAAATTTGCCGCTAAGCAGCTTGTAGCAGTTAACAGCTAGTAGGTGTCAGCAGGCAGCAGCTAGCAGCAGTTAGCAGCTACATACACATGTAAGATGTCACACAAAGACGTTGGCGCCACTCTACAAAGGTTACGCCTCTTCGCTCGCAATATTTAAAATGACACGCCGAGGCGGCGCTGATCTGTTCAGTGGAAACAAAACGAGGCCGTCTCAGAAACGGGTCGTCATCGCAAAACAGGATCAGGGCTAAACCCACAGGAGTCAAATAAAACCGCCGACGGAAGAGACCCGCGGGAAATCATGATTTCAGATTCTGTTTGGGTTCTGAATAAAATCTACGTGAGGAGTTTGGGGGTTTGGTGGAATCTATTTTCCCATGGTTCCGTGCGTTGGCGTTCTCTGAGTGAGTTCCAGCGGTTCCTGTCTCCGGTGCTTTCCTGTATTGATGTGAGCACTAACGACGGTAACGATCCTCTCTCCTCGTCTCCTCATCCTGACTGACAGCTCAGAGATGGAGCTGCTGTTTTGGGCGAAGTGGGAGGGGAGGGGGAGGGAGAGGGGGGGGGGGCAGTCGTACTTTAGATTTGCTGCTGCGGTGTCCTGGAGGCCAGGGAGCTGCTGGAGAGTCGGTCCATGCTCAGTATGGCCTCAGGTGTCATCAGCCGTTGCCGCGGTGAATCTCGTTTGTCACGCGCTCAGACTGCAGCTGCAGACGGAGTCAGAGCCGCCACTTGCAGCAGCGGAGGTGGCAGCAGCGCCGCTCGGTCCAGACTGGTGATTCGTGATGACAGGCGGGTTTGACTGGCAGCTACAGCTAGCCTAGCTTGTCGATACTGTTCTGTTAGCATTGACAGACCACGCTCACTCACTCAACCAGGCTACATCCCCCCCCCCCGCTACTGATACTAGATAACGAGAATGCAGCTGTGTAGTGAGGGAGATCGCTAAATTCCACGCTAAGCTGCATTACTGTTAGCTAATGTCAACTATCATAGCAAAAGTTAGCTCAGGAAAGCCCTTAAAGTTAATGTTTGCTAGCTAATGCCAAGTTGGCTACCTAGAGCTCTCATGGCTAATTTTAGCTAGTCTAGGGGAGGCATAGATAAAGTTAGCTCATTTCAGCTCTAATAGCTAAAGTAAGATAATAAATCCTTAATCTTTAAAGCTATTTTTTGTCAGCTTGGTAGCTGAAGTTGTCAACTTCCAGCTATCATAGCTAAAATTTTGTAATTGCAGTTCTTATTGCTAATCTTAGCTAATTCAAAATGTAATAGACAATTTTAGCTACCATAACTAAAATTTGCTATTGATATTCACCTAATAATGGCTAGTTTAATCTATCAAGGCTAATGTAGGCTAATACCAGCTCCCATGGTTAAATTTAGCAAATTCCATCTCTTAAAGCTAATATTAGCTTCTGTCAGCTGTCATAGCAAATTTAAGCTGCTTTCAACTAGCTCTCATGGCTAATGTTGGCTAGTTTCAGCTCATGGATAATGATAGCTAGTTCTCGGCTTCCATGGCTAATGTATGCTAATTTAAGCTTTCATGGCTAAGATTAGCCACCGTTACGACAAAAGTTTGATCATTATAGCTGTCATAACAAAATACTTGCTAATTCAAGACAATAAAGCTAATGTCAGCTATCATAGCTAAAGTTGTGAAGTTCCATCTAACGTAACCTAAGATGGCTAAGACTGTCGTGGCTAAAGTGAGCTAATTAAGGCCCCGAGAGATAATTAGCCAGCGTCAGCTATTGTAGCTGAATCAGGCGATTCACAGCTAAAAGTAGCTCATTTTTAGCTCTTGTTGCTTATGTCAGCTAATTTAAACTCTTATAGCTAACTTAGCTAAATTTCCAGCTATCCCAGCTAAATTGAGTCCGTCGCTGTTCGACTTGTAAGAAAAGTTACGCTGAACGTCACAGCGACAGATGTGGCTGTGATCTCCCGACGTCTGTGAACGCACCGAGAAGCTGTGAGGAGGCGACTCAGCAACTTTCACAACAGAGGAACAGAAAATGTGAATGACTTCAAACGACGATTCATTCTTCCGCCCTCTCATCGTTTTATTATTAGATATGTGATGTTTTTTATCCTCTGTCTGTTTTATTTCAAAAATATTTTTAACTCTTTCCGAACTATTAAACCCACGTGACTCAAAAGGAGCATAAATGCAGAGTCATCATGTGAAGAAAAGAGGTTTAAACTCTGAAAATTAATTCATCCTGGATGGTTCTGATCAGGAAATTCTGTTAAACTTAATTGAATGAAAGTGGATAATTATTTTAAAACGTTTTAGAGCCCCGCCCAGAGGAACTGAGTCGTGAAGAAACTCTCAACCATCAAAGGTTTTTCCTCTATCTTCTGCAAACCGGGACAACCTGAGACTCCATGATGAACAGAACCAGGTTTCCCTGGACCAGAACCAGCCGAACCTCAACCCAAACCACGTCTCTAGATCCACAGGTATGCTAGAATATCAGACATTTTCTCTGGGAACCTTCTTCTCACCTGTGAGCCTTTGAAGCAGGAACACTTCCTGCTTCAAAGTGTTGGGGGTGTGGTTTAAACATTGGGGGCGTGGCTGAAACTAGAGGGTGTGTTTCAAATCTGCCTCAGCCAATAAAGTTAAACTCACATACAAACTTAACGAATGAAGAACTAAATAAAAATGAATACATGACTTGAAATAACTTAAAATGATGTTTTTTGAAGAATTATGAAAATCAATAATTATTTTTGTATAATTTTAGCACGTACAAATTCTTGGTTCAGGGAGCGAAACTTTCCACCTCGACAATAAACCAACTTTTATATATCATGAAAATGATTATTACTGAGTAATAAAATGATCTTAGTACTATTAGAATAGAATAGAATGTTCATGAGAATTAAGTTATAATGTTACAAGAATAACATTTTTTGGTTACGGTCAAAATAAAGAAAGTCGTAACATTACGAGAATAAATTATATGATACTTGAAGAATAAAGTGGTATTTTTAAAATAATTTAAGAGAGAGGTCATATTAGGAGAATATATTTTGATATGAGGGGAATAAAGTGGTATTTTTATGAGAATAAAGTTGCTGTTTTACAATAAAATTAATAGATAAATTGATCATGATATTAAAAATAATATATGTATATAATAAATATACAACCCTGTATGTCCTCGGATCAGCTGGCCAATATAATAATATTATTAATAATTAAACTATTAATAATGATAACAATAGTGATAGTAATGATAATAATAATAATAATGATAAATATAATGAAAATAATAATGAAAATAATAATAATGTAAAAATAATGTGTATAATAATGATAATTATAATGAAAATAATAATAATAATAATAACTCTAAAAGGGAAAATGAGAGAAAAAGCTTAAGAACTAAAAATCTCTAGAACAAATCTTGCGTATGAAATTATTCTTGATTTAAGATTTTTGTAGTTTGAAGCCCTTCTGCCTTTTTTTTACTGCTTTAAACGTTTGTTGTGGACGTGATGTCATCATGTGACCTGAACTGAACGTTTCTGACATGTTTAAAGGAGAAGGATCCACATCAGAGCAAGAGGAGGAGGAAGAGGATAAAACGCCCACAGTGGATGTGCATGAGCAAATAAAAACACACACTCACACACACTCACACACGTACACACACACAAACATTCTCACGCACACTCACACACACAAACACACGCACACACACACAAACAACCATTCACACACACGGAAACACACACACACACAAACACATGCACACACACACAAACAACCATTCACACACACAGAAACACACTCACACACACAAACACACGCACACACACACAAACAACCATTCAAACACACGGAAACACATTCACACACTCAAACACGCGCACACACACAGAAACATTCTCACACACACACAGAAACACACTCATACATGCACTCACTCACGCACACACACAAACACACGCTCAAACAGCACACACATACATACACACACACATACTCACTCACTCTCACAAAAAAATCTGTCTCTCACACACACACACACAAAACCTCTGTCTCTCACACACACACACTCACTCACACACACAGACATACACACACATACTCACTCACTCTCACAAAACCTCTGTCTCTCACACACACACACACACACACACACACACACACACACACACACACACACACTCTGTGTATTGACCGGTGTTTGTCACTTGCGATATATTTCGCTGCGAGCGAGTCAGAGGCTTCAAGTTGGCGGCGCTGCAGCTTCTCTAGCTGCGAGTGTTCGTCCAGCTAGTGTTCACTCCACTTTGTCAATCCGCTGTCAACACGTAGCTCTGAGACATCCCCCCCCCCCCCTCTCTCTCCCACCTCCCAATGTAAAGCCACCAGGAAATGGCTGCTATCGGCCCCCCACCACCAGCAGCACCACCAGCTCCACCACTCCTCCACCTCCTGACAAAAGCCTGCTCGGCTCCTCCATCACGGCTCTGACAGCCGAGGGAAGACAGCTTGGCTGCATCTCTGGAAATATCGGCGCTGATGATGAGCGCGGGCGAAACGCCGCAGTAATTACTGGAGCTGATGTCACGCGCTCTGATTTCTATTGTGGTCAAACCGCCGTCATGATGAATCACCGGCTGTGAAGAACAAATCTTCAGCCTCCACCTTCAGCAGCAACCACAGCAACCAGAACCTCCTGATCCGGCTCTGACATCCCAACACAGCATCTCAACAGTGTTCAGGTCCAGACCCCGACCAGACCACTCCAGAACTTTATGGATTCAAACATAGGTGGACTCACAGACTGATGATCTGACATTCTCCATCAGTGTTTTCTGCTAGAGATCTGAATCCGTGTTTCCCTCCATGATGGCGAGTCGTCCTGGTCCTGAAGCAGCAGATCATCTCCACAACATTCCACTACCAAACTCAATGTTGGACTGTAGGTCTGAGGTTCTTCTGCTGGAATGCCGTGTTTGGTTTCCACCAGATGGAACCGGACCCCCGTCTTCAAACAGTTCGACTTCTCCACTCATCAGTCCAGAGAAGATTCTCCCAGAAGGTCTGAGAGTCATCAAGGTGTGTTGTGGGTAAATTCAGACCAGCATTTATGTTCTTCTGGGTCCGCAGTGGCTTTCTCCTCACCGCTCTCCCATCATGCCTTTTTTTCCCCCAGTGTCTTTGGACTAGTGCAGCCATGACCTTTGAACTTTACCCTACTGTGACTTCCTGAAAGAACCTTCTCGGTGCTCTTGGAGGAATTCTGGAAGGCGGTCCACTTGTGTGAAGGTTCACTATCGTTCCAGGTCTTCTCCATGTGTAGGTGATGTGTCTCACTGTGGATCCGTGGAGTTTCAGAACCTTAGAAACAGCTTTGGGACCCTCCTGGGTCAACGTCTTGAATTTCTTATGATTTTTGGTATAGTATGCTACCGGTGAGACCTAGAAGCCGACTTCCTGCTTCTGAAAACGGTCTAGTGAAGTGTAGACGTGGTTGAACAGGGCTTGTAGTGATCGGGTCTGGGTGGGTCCAGTCCAGCTGGAACCAGCTACTACTTTGTTTTTTTTGTATTTAGGATTTAGTGACTGAGGGGGCGGAGCCTCTTACACTCAGAAGCCAGATGGTTATAGAGAACGTTTTTGGTTCAATGAACAATATTATCATTCTAAAAACGTGCATGTTGTGTCTCTGTGTATCAGTTCTTCAGAGTTCTTACCTGAACCAGCACAAAGAACCTCTTCTTCCATCGTTTCCACACGTTTTTCCCGATGGTCCAGAGATACCTGCAGACAAATAAAACCACAATAAAAACACATCATAGAGATGTTTGGTTGGTCTTTGCACAGCAGAGCGACATCAGGCTCCATCTGGTGACGGGGGAGAGTCAGAGTCCAGCCTTTGCTGACATCTAGTGGTGGAACACCAGAACTGCAGCCTCCACAGATAAGAGTTCTGTGAGTCTCTCAGAACTTCTCCTGATGAATTCATAAAGTTTTCCAGCGAGTTTCTTCTAAAGACAAGAACACAATCATGGAAGAAGAAGAACTGAGATAATCAACCGCTGACATCCTGGGTGTTACATCAAAACCTCCAAGGTGTCCCACTACTCCCAGTAAGTCCCAGTATGTCCCAGTAGTCCAACTATGTCCCAGTATGTCTCAGTACTCCTAGAATGTCTCAGTACTCCTAGAATGTCTCAGTACTCCTAGAATGTCTCAGTACTCCTAGAATGTCCCAGTACTCCTAGAATGTCCCAGTATGTCCTAGAATGTCTCAGTACTTCCATTATCAATAACTCCTAGTCTCGCCCCAGCATCATGCCCCAGCCCGTTCAGACTGGGACCAGTGACGTGGTACTGGGAGGCCGCGCGGTCTAACTGGGCAGCCCAGCAGCTGAGATGAGTTTGAGACTGCAGGACAAAAGTAAATGGACGGTATGACTTTAAGAAAACACAGTTTTTACCGTAAATCTCCCACTGTGTTTTTTTGGGTGGGCCGCTCCTTTAAATGACGTCACGCCAGGTTTTAAAAAACCTGAATCTAATACCAGGCCTTCAGTCACTTACCCACAATGCTTCATGTTCTGTGGTTTGTCCATGCGGATGGCGAGCTTGATCCTGAGGTCGCCGTCGGGGCAGCCTTTCGAAACCGTCATCTTGTGGAGCTCCGACTGTTTGGGGCTGTTGGGGGTCGGATGGAGGACGACCTACGGCGACGGAGGGACGGTGTAGGTTAGAGGCTTGAGATCTACGCGACGCAACGGCGCCATGAGATGTGAACTCACGGCGGGCTTCGCAAAGTCAGAAAGACTTTTTGAGAGTTTTTGTAAAGGTGAACAGTAAAAAAAAAAAGTGTCACGCCGCCACCTACTGGCCTGGAGCCACGCCCATTCATGTTGAATCATCTATTTGCAGGAAGATTGTTTTTTTTATTTACTCTAAATGGATTTTTTTTAATAAGACAAAAAGATAAATATCTGTGATAAGATCCTGAGAAACAATTTTTACATTTAGGTTTCACTAAACCTAAACGGACCATTAATCTGGAATAAACTCTGTTCCCTCACCTTCCCCAGCTCCTTGTCCTCCAGAGCCAACACCCCTGTGCTCTCAGTGAACAGCTTCACCTTCACGGCAGGTAACGGCTGGGTGGTGGTGAAGTCGCCCTGGGTGCCCCAACTACACCCACACACACACACACACACACACACACACGCACACACACAATGCAACAGACAACAATTGTATGAGGGTTAGGTATCGCTCAGGACTAAACAATAGAAATGATCATTGATAGCAACCATTAGCCAATTTAGCTCATTTCAGCCTTTCACAGCTAACTGTTGCTAACTGCTACTAGCTGCTAACTGCTAATAGCTGTTTCTGTATCCTGTATCCAGGTTTGACCCCTGATTAGATCATCAGCACCTCAGCGGACCTTCACCAGAACTATAAATTGGTTCCTCCGGTTGTATCTGCTCCTCATAGTCGCCTCTCCTGAGTGAATGAAGGGAGAATCTGTGACTGTGGATTCCAGACGGTTGCGGTTCTGAACCGCTGCTGACTGATCCCACAGGTGAGGCTCATAGTGAGGAACCCTCAGAGAATCATCTCACCTCCACTGATTCAGTTCACACTGCTGGCTCTAATCAGCCTCAGCAGCAGCTGTTCTCCATGAACGCCTTCTGTAGAACGTTGGCGCGGTGTTAGCCACGAGCCGCTGAGCACGGCGCGGCCTTTAGCAGCTAAGTAAACCGTAACAACCCCTGATGGTTCTGCTGGAGGTCTACAGGAGATGATGGCGGTGAGGTTAAGGTTTGATGCTCATGCTTCTGCTCTCCAGTCCAAAATGTTTTTGTTAACATTAAACTAAAACAAGAATTTATCTTCACTGTTTCATGGTGACTAATCTAATCAAGCTGCTAACTGCTACTAGCGGCAAACTTCTACTAACTGATAACTGCTGCTAGCTGTAAACTACCAGGAGCTTCTAACTACTACTAGCTACTATGTGCTGCTGTCTGCTCACTACTACTGGCAGCAAACTATTACTAGCTGCTAACTGCTACTCTCTGTATACTACTACTAGCTGCTAACTGCTACTAGCTACTATCTGCTACTTTCTGCATACTACTACTAGCTGCTAACTGCTACAAGCTGCAAACTATTAGAAGCTGACTTCTACTAGCTTGTAACTACTGCTAGCTAATAGCTGCTTCTATCTGCTAAGTGTTACTAGCTGCTAACTGCTACTAGCTGCTTTAAGACCTTCAGTGACGAGCCGTGCACATAAGAAGTGGTCAACATGTCACATCCTCGTCCTGCCCTTCCACTTCGCATTTCAAATAGATGGCTGTTCCGCCTCTGTTGCTACCTCCGCTACTATCTGAGAGTCCAAGCTGCTCAGCTTGTAGAATGAGATTTCTCAAATTCGTGTGACGTTTGACCGATGGAACAAAGAAACATCAGTGAACAGCTGTTTGGGAGAGAAGACGTTTCTCTCCTGCCACAGATCATCATCATCATCATGAAGATGAGAACCATCAGGTAAGAAGAAACGATACTCTTCGCCTCAGAGCGATTTGTTTATACCTTAAACGTTGGAAAATATCCGTCTCCTCACACTCAATATTTCTAGAAATGTATGCTCATACTACATTTGCTGTTCTGTCTTTTATTATTTTTATTATTATATATTATTATTATAGTTCATATTGATTCTTTTGCCTCTGAACATTTTGACCTCAGAAAACAATCTGAGCCTTTTATGAATTATTGATGAAATAAAATCTCTTATTCCACGTGTTATACCGTATTTCACCACCAGACGGCAGTGTGCCCTGATTCTTAGACTCACAGTGACTCATTGGTGTATGTAGTGTGTGAGTGTGTGTGTGTTTATTTGTGTGAGTGTGTGAATTTGTGTTTTTGAGTGAATGTGTGTGAGAGTGTGTATGTGTGCGTGTGTATGTTTGAGAGTGTGTGTGTGTGTTTTTATGTGTGTCTGTTTGTGAGAGAGTGTGTGTGTGTGTTTGTGAGAGAGTGTGTGTGTGTTTTTGAGTGAATGTGTGAGAGTGTGTATGCGTGCGTGTGTGTGTGTTAGAGCGTGTGTGTGTGTGAGTGAGTGAGTGTTTGTGTGT
The DNA here is from genome assembly GCA_037951165.1 of Lophius americanus. NCBI lineage: Eukaryota > Metazoa > Chordata > Actinopteri > Lophiiformes > Lophiidae > Lophius > Lophius americanus. The sequence continues at coordinate 372,888 of JBBDHG010000285.1, read as the reverse complement.
GTGTTTGTGAGAGAGTGTGTGTGTGTTTTTGAGTGAATGTGTGTGAGAGTGTGTATGCGTGCGTGTGTGTGTGTTAGAGCGTGTGTGTGTGTGTGAGTGAGTGAGTGTTTGTGTGTGTGTGTGTGTGTTTGTGAGAGAGTGTCTGTCTGTGTGTTTGTGTGTGTGTGTGTGTGTGTGTGCGTGTGTGAGTGTTTGTGAGAGAGTGTGTGTCTGTGTGTGTGTGTGTGTGTGAGTGAGTGAGTTTGTGTGTTTTTGGGTGTTTGTGAGAGAGTGTGAGCGTTCGTCTGAGAGAGCGTCTGTCTGTGTGTTTGTGTGTGTGTGTGTGTGTGTGTGAGTGTGTGAGTGTTTGTGAGAGAGTGTGTGTCTGTGTGTGTGTGTGAGTGAGTGAGTGTGTTTGGGTGTGTGTGTTTTTGGGTGTTTGTGAGAGAGTGTGAGCGTTCGTGTGAGAGAGCGTCTGTCTGTGTGTGTGTGTGTGTGTGTGTGTGTTTAAGAGTGTGTACGTTGGTTTGGAGGCCTCGGCCTGGTCCGTCTGTAGTTTGTGTCCTCCCTCCACCTCCATAGTGCAGTAAACAATCCTGTTTGGAGCCAAAGACTTCAGACCCTGGACCTCCATGATCACCACCTGCAACACACACACACACACACACACACACACACGCACACACACACACACACACACAATATTATCTCATGAATCATGTGACAGCCGCGTCTCTGCAGTATTTGATTTCTACCCATAAAAGCGTGACGGTAGAAGAGAGGCGGCTCCTTTACGGCTCTGACCCGCCTGTGTCCAAACATGTTCTGTTAGTGAGGAGTGTTTGTTTGTCACGCGATCACCCGGGTCACAAAATGTTCCTCTGGACGGGAGTCAACAGTACCACCTCTAAAACAAACAGTGACTTCGACTCTTCATCAACAGGAGCACATCTGGCTTCTTCACACTTAAACGACCTCCTGCAGGTTGGATTACCTGCAGAGACTCTGTCCGCCAGAGGGGGGCGACGTTTCACCAGTTTAATGTCTCGCCAACTCAAGCAGGAAGATGAATTTAGATCATTATATATTTTTTTCTTTCTGTTTCACCATTTCAAAAATGTACAAAATCAGTTTCTAGGAAAATATGAAGAAATATTCATAATAGCTATTATGATGGCAAAAAACAAATATTTCATATGAATCGACTTAAAGGAAATCTGTTGTATGTTTAACATCGGTGTGTAAACTTATTATATCCACTGTACATCACAACCTTCATTTAAGGCTTCTGTTTCACAGCCCAACAGATCGGGTCAGTCCTGACCCGGGGGGACAGAACCTGTGTGGTTGTTGTGGTGCCGACACGAGGAATCTACATGAATCTGCAGAGGGAACATGAAAAGTTTTTTTTTTTAAAAGGCTGTGACTTCCACCGGCTGGCTTTCAAAAGCTTCCTCGCTGACGGAGGAGGGTTTGGTTGGTCAGCCTCCATATTTCTGACCGGACGGGTTTGATTCACTGACACCTGAATAAGTTCTAATGCTGCGGAAGAAGAGGCCCGTCTGCGGCGTACACACTGTGGGCTGCAGGAACCATTCACCGCACAAAAAGAGAAGATTTCTCCCACAGAGGGAGATTTTTTCTGTAGGAGCCTCGTTCTTCTGAGGCGGTGATATAATCCCGCCGCTGCTGGATGGACTCAGGTGGAGGAGAAGTCATTTATCGTAGACGGAGGAGGTGGAGGAGGAGAAACCTCTCCGTCTACAATTCAATATAGGAATGTCGACCAATTACAGGCGCGGGTCAGAAAAGCTGTCAGACAGACGGATTCCCGGAGACGTCGGCTCTCATTACAGACTCCAGAGAGAAGGAACATGTAAAGGAACCGCTGAGAGGCGGATCGGTGTCACGGGAAATCGGAGGAGGAGCTTTGATTGGCAGCTGGAGACAACAGGAAGGTGACTCATTAAACCCCATTTAACCATCTGCTGAGCTCCTGTGATTGTTAAATGATGCAGAATCTGGCTGCACTGTGAAACTGAGAGAGAGAGAGAGAGAAGATGAAAGGGGATCCCTCCATCACTAGAGAGAGTGTGTGTGTGTGCGTGTGTCTATGTGTGTGAGTGAGTGTGTGTGTGTGTGTGAGTGTGTGAGTGTGTGAGAGAGTGCAAGTGTGCGAGTGTGTGTGTGTGTGTGCGAGTGTGTGAGTGTGTGTGTGATTGTGTGTGTGTAAGTGTGCGAGTGTGTGTGCGATTGTGTGTGTGTGTGTTTGTGTGTGTGTGTGCGATTGTGTGTGTGTGTGTGTGTGAGTGTGATTGTTTGTAAATAGTAGTGAAAACACACCGAAGTGATTCGGTCCTTGACAGGTGGATGGATGGATGGATGGATAGATGGATGGATGGTGACTAACTTAGATGGATGGATGGTGACTAACTTGGATGGATGGATGCATTGATGAAGGATGGATGGATAAATTGACTGGTGGAGGAGTGACATGATGGCTGCATGGATGGATGTATGGATGGATGGATGGATGCATAAACATGATAGATGGATTCATTCATGATGGATGGACGGATGAGTGGATGATGGTTGGATTGACGGATGAATTGACTGGCGGAGGAGTGAAATGATGGATGGATGGATGGATGGATGGATGATGGTTGGATGGATGACTTGAATGGTGGAGGAGTGACATGATGGATGGATGGATGGATAAATTGACTGGTGGAGGAGTGACATGATGGATGGATGGATGGAAAGATGGTTGGACGGATGATTGACAGACATATTGATGGATGACTGATGATTGACATCATCAGAAGTGTGCATGAGGTCTAGGCCCCGCCCACTTACCTCCAGGGTGAAGGAGAGCACCACGTCGGACTTGGAGAGCGTGTTCTCGTCCTCCTGGCCCATGTCCATGATGGAGGTGTTGTGACCTCTCTTCAGCTTCTGCAGCTTGAAGTCTCCTCCCTTGGAGACGGGCATGCTCTCCAGGTTGGCCATCAGAAGGTTGACGGAGGAGCGCAGCTCCTCAATGAACATGGCCTCCATCTCTCTGGAGGAGAACCGGGGGAACTTGCCAACGTGCTGGACCAGACAGGAATAAGAACCGTTACATCGTGACACGGGTCGACCGACACCGTCTGTCCATCATCTAACCCCGCCTCCAACTTACTCTGGAGATCTGGTCGGCCATCTGCAGACGTCCGTCCAGCTCTCTCCTGATCTGAGCCGCCTGTTCATCAGGGTTATCCAGCTGGAGGAGCAGAGAGACAAGAACATGAGGTAAGAGCAGACTCTGACCATCATGATGATGAGGTCACTGTGATGATGTCATTATGATGATGTCACAATGTCTTTTCTGCCCAATCACACTTTTATTCTTTAAAAAACAACAACACTTTTTGTATTTTACATATCTGTTGCTGCTACTCCCCATCCATCCATCCATCCATCTATTCATCCATCTATTCATCCATCATGTCATCCATCTATCCATCCATATATCTATTCATCCATCATGTCATCCATCAATCATCATGCCATCCATCCATCCATATATCTATTCATCCATCATGTCATCCATCAATCATCATGTCATCCATCCATCCACATATCTATGCATCCATCTATTCATCCATCCATCATCATGTCATCCATCCATCCATCTATTCATCCATCATGTCGTAATCCATCATTGTCATCCATCCATCTATTCAGCCATCATGTCATCCATCCATATATCTATTCATCCATCATGTCATCCATCAATCATCATGTCATCCATCCATCCATATATCTATGCATCCATCTATTCATCCATCCATCATCATGTCATCCATCCATCCATCCATATATCTATTCATCCATCATGTCATCCATCCATCTATTCAGCCATCATGTCATCCATCCATCCATCCATATATCTATTCATCCATCATGTCATCCATCAATCATCATGTCATCCATCCATCCACATATCTATGCATCCATCTATTCATCCATCCATCATCATGTCATCCATCCATCCATCTATTCATCCATCATGTCGTAATCCATCATTGTCATCCATCCATCTATTCAGCCATCATGTCATCCATCCATCCATCCATATATCTATTCATCCATCATGTCATCCATCAATCATCATGTCATCCATCCATCCATATATCTATGCATCCATCTATTCATCCATCCATCATCATGTCATCCATCCATCCATCCATATATCTATTCATCCATCCATCTATTCATCCATCATGTCATCCATCAATCATCATGTCATCCATCCATCCATATATCTATGCATCCATCTATTCATCCATCCATCATCATGTCATCCATCCATCCATCTATTCATCCATCATGTCGTAATCCATCATTGTCATCCATCCATCTATTCATCCATCATGTCATCCATCCGTCATCATGTCATATCCATCCAACCATCCACTCATCCTGTCATCCATCCATCCAAACAATCCTTCTGGATCCAGACGATGTTCTGGATCACCTGGATTGTCCTTCAGGTTTTCCCTGACATTTTTTGGAGAGGAGAGAGGAACAGACGTCGATCCTCTCCCTGATTGGTTCTTCTTCTGCTCGGTACCAGAAGGGATAATTAGTTCTAACTAAATATGCAAACATAAATTAACATGACGTCACTGACGCAGTAGGTGCATCCGTCCCTGCAGACAGACGGATGAATAAAGCAGACAGCATCAGAGGGACGACGGGACTTTCTATCTGTCTTACCCTCTCACTCACCCATCCATCCATCCATCCATCCATCCATCCATCCATCCATCCATCCCTCACTTAGATTTCCTCCCACCATCTTCACGAACATCTCGCCCAAACACCGACCCCTGCTGTTACCCCCGACTATCCTGTGAGCGTCTCCCTGATATCCTGAGGAACCAGCAGACGCTCGGCACGCGGGAGACGGCGAGCGACGAGGAAACGGATGTCAGCATGGATGAAGTGAGCAAGGAGGCAAATTCAGGAGGGAGCAGCGAGATGATTGGCTAACAAAAAAGGTTTTAGCAACTGTAGCCATCATAGCAACTCTAGAGTGTTCAAACGGCTTCTGGAACCAAGACTCTAGCTATAGCTGTTAGCTTCTGGAGCAACAATAGCCACTGTAGAATGTTCCAGGACTTCTCTTGGACCAGCGATGCTAGCTTTAGCTGTTAGCTATTGTAGCTTTGGTATCGTTCATTAGCTAACCATTTTGATAGTAGCTGATGATAGCTAACTTAAGCAATGAAATCTGACATTTCCGAATGCTAGCTTTGATGCCTGTTTTAGAATGTTCCAGGGACTTCTTCTGGAACTAAGATGCTAGTTTTAGCTGTTAGCTACTGTAGCCATTATAACAACTCTAGAGTGTTCAAGGACTTCTGAATCCAAGACTCTAGCTATAACTGTTAGTTTTATGGGCTACAATAATCACTCTAGAATGTTCCAGGACTTCTTTTGGACCCAAGACGCCAGCTTTAGCTGTAAGCGACTGTAGCTATCATTAGCAAAACTTAGTGATAGAAGCCGAAGATATCTCACTTTAGCAATGAAATCTGACATTCACGACTATTAGCTTTCGTACCTGCTCTGGAATTTTCCAAACTTCTTCTTGAACCCAGAAGCTAGTTTTAGCTGTTAGCTACCGTAGCAATGATAGCAATTCTAGTGTGTTCAAGCCTTCTGGAACCAAGACTCTTGCTATAGCTGTTAGCTTCTCGAGCTACAAAAGCCACTCTAGAATGTTCCAGGACGTCTTACGGACCCACGATACTAGCTTTAGCTGTGAGCTACTGTGTATGTGATAGCTGTTATTAGCTGTGATAGCAGACACGCTGCTTTTAACAATAATATTAAACACCAGCTAACTGTATCTAGTCTAGAGAAGACAGTCGTCGTAAAAGCAGCATTCTGTCTGGAATGTGAAGAAACAGATGTCACACCGGTTTCCCTGAGAGGTTCAAACTGTTGTTGTGTTGCTTGATGACAACAAACAGCTGATAAACAGAAGATCCCACTGATAAACACGATAAAATGGATGGAGGTTGAATCTTCTGGTCTCCTCTGCTGGAGTGGGTTCTGTCTTGCCTGACTGAAGGGGATGAAGGGGACATCTGGAGTGTTTGAGCGTCAGGAACTCTGCCTCACTAGACAACACAGAGACTAAACCTGTTGTCATGACAACCGGTCCCCGGGCTGGAAACACACACACACACACACACACACACACACACACACACACACACTAAAGAAAAACCAGGAATGAAAATCTAGTTAGAACCTTCAACCTTCACTGCTGTTGGAGCTGCAGGACATCATTCAGCAGATAGAGAGTGATGAAGAGGAGCAGTAGCAGATCAATAAGAGGGACCTGAACCTACGTCAGATCAAAATCAAGACTAACGTTAAGGTCAAAGAGCAAGTGATAAACTTCTAGCCAGCATGAGCTAATATTCCTGTCCGTTATGATTTTAGATAAATCTTAAATGTCGGTCATAAAGAAGAAAAACCGCTGAGGTGTTTTAAAGACTTAAAGTCTTCATCATCTCAGTTCTGTCAGGCGCTGAAATCTGACACAATTTAAGGTTTTCTTCTCATTGGATTATTTTCTTATTCTCTTCATATATGTGAATGTTAAATTCAATGTTTCACTGTATGAACCTGGACAGTTTCACTTTTTTTTTTTTAAACCTGGACTGTTTCACTGTGTGAACCTGGACAGTTTCACTGTGTGAACCTGGACAGTTTCACTGTATGAACCTGGACTGTTTCACTGTTTGAACCTGGACTGTGTCACTGTGTGAACATGGACTGTTTCACTGTGTGAACCTGGACTGTTTCACTGTATGAACCTGGACTGTTTCACTGTGTGAACCTGGACTGTTTCACTGTGTGAACCTGGACTGTTTCACTGTATGAACCTGGACTGTTTCACTGTATGAACCTGGACTGTTTCACGATGTGAACTTGGACTGTTTCACTGTATGAACCTGGACTGTTTCACTGTATGAACCTGGACTGTTTCACGATATGAACCTGGACTGTTTCACTGTATGAACCTGGACTGTTTCACTGTGTGAACCTGGACTGTTTCACTGTGTGAACCTGGACTGTGTGACTGTATCAATCCTTAAGCCATCTAGTAGTAACATTATTAGTATTAGTAGTATCGCATTAACTACAATAGAGGAACAATATGTGAAGTTTAAGGTAGACTGGACCGTAAACAATGGAGGTACAGCAACTTCCTGTTTAGTGATCAGTAGTAATGCCCTCTGTGATCTCTAGGGTGTCTAAGATATGTGGACTTGATTCCTTTGATGTCTTTGTGACATTTGACTTGATTCCTTTGATGTCTTTGTGACATTTGACTTGATTCCTTTGATGTCTTTGTGACATTTGACTTGATGTCTGTGATGTCTTTGTGACATGTGACTTCATGTCTTTGTGACATTTGACCTGATGTCTTTGATGTTTTTGTGACATGTGACTTCATGCCTTTGATTACCTTTGCATGTGATTAGACGTCTTTGATGTATTTAAGAGAATTCACTTGATGTCTCTGATGTCTTTGTGACATTTGACTTGATGTCTTTCATGTTTTGTGACACACAAATTGCTGCCTCTGATGTCCTCGGCACATATGACTTAATGACTGAGAGATTTCCCACTGCTTCCTTTTTTCAAAGCTCTAAGCTATTTTTGTGAAAATGCTTTTATGAATTGTTAATAAAAAAAGTCGTTAGTCGTTCCGTCCAATCTGCATATTTTGATGCCTAATTTGCATAAATGCTGTAAATGGTAATTGACGTTCAGAGACATAAGGTTATAAGGATGTTCCAGAGCGTCTCCACGACAAACTGACGAGTGTTTGACCAGGCGGTCCAGAACCAAACCCAGCACTTTAACGGTTCTGATAGCAGCAGGTCGTTCTGCTGAACAGCAGCTGGTTTATATCTGCGGTAGAAGGTAAATCAGGAGGACCTAACGTCATCAGCGAGACGCAGCGAGTAATAGCAGGGCCGTGGAGCTCCGACGTCTAACAGTAATCCGAACATGATGATTCATCTGCTGACGGTTCAAGCGGAGCTGGAGTGGAGATAACCGTCATAGACGGAGGTTTGTTTGTTTGTTTGTTTGTTTGGTTGTCTGACATGACAACATTCTCCTGAAATAAATCCTGTCAGAGTGACATTTAGAAAAGGCCGGGTTGATCATCGTCCGTCGAACATGGAGGAAGGAAGGACAAGATCTCAGTCTGACGGACTGTAAGAGGAAAAGAGTGAGTCAAAGAGTGAGTGCAGCGACCCAACCTGCCAATCAACATTTAAAAGGCGCTTCAAACATGAAAACAAAGGTCCAAAGTCTTCAGAAACTCAGGGAGAATCTCCTCCATCCCAGGTGTCTTGTCATTGGGTAGTCTCTTAACGACCTCCGTGACCTCTGCCAGGGAAAAGGGTGGGCCTTCCTCCGAGTCCTCGAACTCTGCCTCCACTATAGAGGCTTTGGCTTCCGGGTTCAGAAGTTCCTCAAAGGGTTTTTTGATCGCATCTTCAGAACGGGTCAACAGTTCTTGGGTCTGAATTCAAACAGTCTGAGCCAAACCCTGCTTCCATTTCCTGAGTCGTATAATATAATATAATATAATATAATATAATATAATATGATATAATATAATATAATATAATATGATATAATATAATATAATATAATATGATATAATATAATATAATATAATATGATATAATATAATATGAGATAATATGAGATAATATAATATTATCTCATATTATATAATAAAATATGATATAATATAATATAATATAATATGAAATAATATAATATAATGTAATTGTATAGATTGTATTATAATGAACTATATTTTTACTGTATAAGTCTCCTGAACCGATTTGAACATTTTAATCCTTGATTATTCCGTATTTCCTGCATTTCCTCTGTTATTCTAAAGATTTTTAATATTTGAAAGAGGACGATAATCCCCTTCCCTGGTACCGAGAGGCTTTTATTCATTTAACTCCTCTTTTCTCGGGTCTAAAACGCGACTTTGGGTTGAATTTCCTGTGGAGCGAATCTTAACGATGATGATATCAGGATTCTGACAGATGTCCATCAGCATCGGATTGATAATCCCCTCATCCGGCTGGATTAACAGCTCTGACAGTGATTAACACAAGCAATCAGTCCTCTTTCATTCTGGGAGAGGCTGGGCCCGTGTGTACCGTCGCCATGGCGACCACGTGTGAGAGGATAAAGGCCGCTGGGGAGTGTTTGAGTAAAGAGAAGCATTTAAATGCTGAGCGTGCGTCATGTGCTCAGATCCGCCTGACAGACACACAGACGGACGTGTTGGTAGATCGGTTAGCCAGTTTTTCATGTAGGCAAATTTCTTGTATGGATTCTATCAGATTTAGTCACATGAAGTAGTATCTTTCAACCACGTTAAATGTTGTGATGATTTAGTATCGAGGGGCTCCCCACCCCTCGCTTTAATGTCGTAAACCCCGGACATGAAAGAGTTTGACTTTCATACACATCTTCCATCGTCACGTTTGACGAGGGAAGTAAAAGATGGACGAAAATGTCCGAATCCTTCTCGTTCCCGGTGACGGGGGGGGCCTCACTCCGGCGTAGACGTGAGCGTGAGTAGGCGAGGAGAAGCGAGCGTGAGGATCAACAATCCCGTGGTTGAACTTTAGACTGAAGGAAGCGAGCGCCGTGTGGGTCTGAGCAGGAAACCAGCAGCTCTGGTGTTGGCAGAGTAAATATTCACAGAGAATCGCAGCTTCCAGTCTGACTGAGAGCGTCTGCTGGATTATCGGCACCTCCGAGCGCCTCGTGTTTGCCTCACACAGAGCTGGGAGAGAATCAACACAGACGAAGTACAGACGGGCTCGGAGGTGACTTTTGCGTCGCTCGGATGAACGAGGCTGCTGGAGCGTCGTCCAGCAACGGGTGGCAGCTTCAGAACGCCGTCCTGACCGTAAATGTAATTTAGTTCACTCGGACCCGTCCTGGTCTCAGACTGCTGAGTCAGCACGGACCCGAGATCTCGGGTTCCCGCGGTCGGTCTCATTTGTCGGGGTCGTGTCGGTTCAGCTTCTCCTGTGATCTGACCGTCTGGAAATATTAGTCCGTCGCAAAGTCTTTAGGACTTTAAATTTCAGATTTCATTTTCAGGGACTTGGTGACCGAAAGGTTTCTGCCCTGAGCAGCAGAAGGTAAAACCGCCCTTTGGAGTCTGGATACTGGTGGCGGTGGCTGATTACTCTGCTGAGACTGATGACTAGGCCTACGTCGACGTCCCTGACAGCAAGGGTATTTATATTTCCCGGAGAAGCCCCCAATCTCCTGCGTTGTACAAGCAATTCGCCCTGATTCCACTCTTTAAAATTAAACGTGATGTCATGCCTCATTAACTGTGGTTTTTTTTGTCAGGACACCCAACAACAACAGTTCTGGAGATGTTCTGACCCAGTCGTATAGACATCGCGGTCCTGGTCCTGGTCTAAGGCCCTCGGATCCTCAGGCTGGAGCCTTTATCCTGACTTCTGACATCATCTTCAGGACAAGATGTTCCCTTGCTGCCTCTCCTATCCCACCCACTGACGGGTAACCACGGCAACCAGATCAATCCACGTCGCTCTGGCTCAACCTGTCCGTGGTTACAATGTTATGGCCGATCAGTTTGTGTTTCAGACGACGTTGATTATGCTGCTATCGATCGCCGGCTGAGCGGCTGCAGGCTCTCGGCGGTTTCTGTCTCCTAATTCCCGAAGCATCTGATAAAGAGGAGAGCCACTCTCCTCTTCCTCCCTCGCTACACATCCGCCGTGATGAGCTACAATTCAATTTGTCTCCTGACTGCAGCCGTCGTTACGGCGGCGGGAGCATCCGTCAGCGGGCGGCGGCTCGCTGCTCTTTATGGGATGTAAAAGCTCGTCCGGACAACAATCGGCTCCGGGAATACGAGAGTCGAAGCGAAGACTTACGGCGGTGTGTTTTTACAGATCTGTTACTTCACCGCTCAGGATCTCCTCCCTGTTTCCTGTTTTATTCTGAAGGGGTCATTTATCCCTGCTGTCAGTTTCCTTACATTTCCTGTTTGTGCTTTTAATCTCTTAGTTTGTCTACTGAAATAAAAATTTACTAAACCATCGACCAACAGAAACAGTAAGACGGGTTCACACAGTGAAACAGTCCAGGTTCATACAGAGAAACAGTCCAGGTTCACACAGTGAAACAGTCCAGGTTCATACGGTGAAACAGTCCAGGTTCACACAGTGAAACAGTCCAGGTCCACACAGTGAAACAGTCCAGGTCCACACAGAGAAACAGTCCAGGTTCACACAGTGAAACAGTCCAGGTTCACCCAATGAAACAGTCCAGGTTCACCAAGGGAAACAGTCCAGGTTCACATAGTGAAACAGTCCAGGTTCACACAGTGAAACAGTCCAGGTTCACATAGTGAAACAGTCCAGGTTCACACAGTGAAACAGTCCAGGTTCACACAGTGAAACAGTCTAGGTTCATACAGAGAAACAGTCCAGGTTCACACAGTGAAACAGTCCAGGTTCATACAGTGAAACTGTCCAGGTTCACATAGTGAAAAAGTCCAGGTTCACACATGAAACAGTCCAGGTTCACACATGAAACAGTCCAGGTTCATAGAATGAAACTGTCCAGGTTCATACAGTGAAACTGTCCAGGTGGGAGAAGCGGACTGACAAATTCAGACAAGGATAAATGTTTCACGTTTAAACAAAGAAAAATCCGACTGGGTCATAAATCATAAAATATCTAAATCCACATCTTGGGCCGGTGGAGGATGTTCTGTGTAAAGTTCAATTAGAACGTTCTGATCCGTTTCTGAGTTCCTCTCCAGAAACAACACGAACAAACACAGACATGCCGATGTTCCGTCTGATACACCAGTGGGGTCATAAACGGACTTCTGTTGCTCCTGTGTGCAGAACTGAAACCGCCCGCCGAGACAGAACCCCCTCTGGGTTCTGTCCCCTGATGATGGTGCTGCTCTGATTCCTGTCCACAATCCACAGACAGCGGGGGATGAATCCCATCCCGGCTGCGGCGGGTCGGCTGCTTGCCGTTCCTACTGGGCTTATCTCCCGGTTAGTCTCTCTGCAGCCCGGCACCACAGCGGGTCCGAACCCGGCGGAAAGTGGAGGGATAAGAGGATTAGCTCTGAGATCAGATGACGAGCAGCTGTTTAAAAACTTTTAAAAAAAATAAATAATTCAGCAGTTTGTCAGCGCTGTCGGACTTTAATTGGCCGTTATTAACCGCAGAGAGAAGGAAGCTGATGTTTCCTCTGGAGGCCCGGAGAACAAACGTCTCATTTAGTCCAAACTGTTGTCTGTTGGTTGATTAGTCCGCTCCTCCCTTCCTGTCGCCTTCCTTATAATCACCGCCGCCCCGCTTAAACGTTTTAATTCCTATTTCACTCCTCTCCCCTCATGTTCTCTCCTCCTCCTCCTCTTCCTCCTCCTCCGCCGCCTCCAATGACTATCAGAACCAGGAAACACCGGACTCAACCTCTGCATGTCCTCGAGCCCAAAGAACGAGATCAAGGAAACGAGCGGCTGAAATGAGCTTCCCTCGTACTCATCCTCAGAGATAAGGTGAGGAGCCTGGACTCAGTGCTTCCGGGTCAGGATCCTGCAGGACGCCTCCCTCTGGAGGTTTTCCAGGCAGTTCCAACTGGGAGGAGAACCAGAACTTGCTGGAGGGACCGTATATCTCACCTGGTTTGGGAACCTGTTTTCTATTCCACTAGCAAGGAGCCAAGTCAGAGCCACGCCGGTTCTTGGCGACTCTTTAGACCAGCAAAGAGTCGGTGCTTGTCTGGCACCAGTTTTGAGAGCCAGGAGCTGGTGCTTAGGCTGTGGAAAAGCTGATGCTAAATCAGGCTCTCCCTCCGTACCAGCCCTGGAACCAGCCCAGTGGAAACGGGGTAAAAGAGCAGGAGTTTGCATTCCAGGTGAACACAGACTCCAGGAATGGTTCTTATTATCGCGCGCCGCAGGTTGGACCCACAGAGACACCCCCCCCCATGACTCCTTCAGAGCCGTGTCACAGCAGACAGCTCATTAATTCAGATCGGATCTCCACAGATGGAGACCGTCCCCGACACCAGGGACAATATTCCCACGAAAGAAAGAGGGTTTCTGGGACAACAACAGATGCTAGATGCAGATTCAGTCTTTAATAACGAGCGCTGGGTGTCGTCCACGCCGTTCATGAGATAGGAGATGAACTCAGTTGGTCCAGTCTAGCCTAGAAGAGGACACGCCCCCTCTGTAGGTGACGGACTCGTTCTAAGCTAACGTAATCGCAATAAGCTGATTGTACAGATTTAGACTGAACCTTTTTATAGATTCCTAAATGCGGAGGTAAACTAGTCCCACGCTGTCGTATTCAGTGAAACAGCAAAGGACGTAAAGCCCCGAAACCCCTGCGTCGTACCAGCAATCCCCCAGACGGAACTCCTCAGATTAAATGTCACTCATTAATAATCTCAAACAGTCCGTATTGACTCCACCTAACTATTCATGTGAAGTCAGCAGCACTAGGATCAGATCCCATGATGAAGATAAAAGACTTGATGATGAAGATAAAGACAGGGAACTAGTTCTTCTGAGCTCAGGAATAAAACAAGACGGATCTCCTCGTGTGGATTCACAGGAGTTAAATTTAGATACGACTGGACTGATGGTTGACCATTTTGGACAAAATCGGACGTATGGTTGGGAAGTAACGCAAAAGAAACAGTTTTTCGTACATAAAAAAACCCACTTATGCATAAAATATGAACAATCGCTGTAGAATTTGACAAATAAATGTCAGATCTACTTCAGGCGATTCAAATGAGGTCAATTTGGACGAAATCGGACCGACGGGCGAGAAAATACGGCCCAAAAACCTTTGGAGATTAAAAACTCCCCCTACTGGTGAAAAAAATGCAACCGACCCTTCCCAAAATCAGTCCAGTTCTTCCTCCCACTGAAGTCTACGGGGCTCCGAAACTTGACGATGATGCAGCCTGACGTGACGACACACACACAAGTACAACACTCATGATTACTAGATTACAGACTGCACCTTTAAATGGATTCCTAATGATGAAGGTAAGAGATGAGGTTCTTCAATCTGACTAAATGTGATCTGGTCCTGGTTCCTGTCGCTATAATTACTCCTGTGCATAAATACGCTCCTATCTCCACCTCGCAGACGATTAAACCCCACGACTGACTCCAAACGAGTCGTGTGGAAACAGAAAAAGGAAAAATTCTGGCGTTTTTTTGGATTCCAGCCGTCTTTTCTCCTGCCAGATCTTCAGTGTTTTGTTGGTTTCCTCCCACGAGCTGGAGCCCACAAACATCTCACAGATTGTCGCGTGGCAGTAATTATCCCGCGGCGCTGTAGATGTGCATTGTTACTTCTCTCCGTCCGTTTGAAGATGTGTTCATTTATTTATTTATTTATCTTGAGGCGCCGATGATCAGAGATGGTCGTCGCTGCGAGGGAAGAAGGAACTTCGTCTCGCCGCCATCGCTCCGGCCGTGGATCACCTCTGCACTTCCAAACAAACACCCGGGCGATTATTTTAATGTTTGAACATCCACTTGTGGCTTCGGTCAATTTTTTTTGCCTCATGCATCTTTAGAATTTTAAACAAGAACTTTATTTTCTCACCTGTGGAATCTGCATGGATTAAAACACCTGATCAGATACACAGGGGGCTGGACGCACACACGATCCGTTCACGTACACCAAGCATGAGCTAACGCGACTCCAAACATCTCACGATTAAACCAGAAAAACACAAAGATCGCAATTCATACCACCGGTAAGGACAAAATAAGCTGTTGAGCAAAAACCCCGGAAACTTTCGGCACAACAAACTTAATCAGGAACACGGCAAGTGAAGAAGTAACCGTTAGCAGAGCGGCTAAAGCTAGCGGGAGCTCAGAGCCGTCCAAGAACCCGCTGAATGTTTTCATCAATACGGTCATTTATGGTCTTAAAACTTAAGGACAAAATGAGCGCTCAGCACAACGAACGTAATGACACTTCAAATTTAATCGCCTGAGGAACATAGCAAGTTAAAAGCTAACAGCGGCTAAAGCTAACAGGAGCTCAGAGTTAGCCACGAGCCTTGAACCCCTGAACAAACAGAACGTATAATAGACTGAACCAGGTTTACTAAGATTTATTTCCACTTCTAAATGTCTTAAAACTGGTTTAAGTAACGCACCACAAGGAGGACGGAGGTCCTGTGTTGGCCCCTCCCTGTCAGCCTACGGAAACATCTCCCACCCTCTCCCGCCGGACGCAAAGACCACCGCGTGAACCGGACTGGACTCAAAGATAGGAAAGAAACTCCAGAGGGAGGAGGTTGAGTCGCCGCGTCATCGTCTGAGCTTCCTGTCTCAGGAGAGGACAACTGACCTGGCAGGCGTTGTAGAGGAGCTGGTGCTCGAACTTCTTGACGCCCAGGATCTGCTGGAACATCTCGTAGAGCTGGTCCTTGCTGAGGATGAGCTCGGAGGCGGCGCTGGCCGTCATCCTCTGCTGGTGCTTCCTGGGATCCTCCTCGCCGCGGTAGATGGTGTCGAACTTGGCCATCCAGGAGCTCAGCACCGTCTCTTTGCTCAGGCCGTCGATCTCCGGCAGGCTGCGGACGCGCTTCTCGATGTGCTTCTTGAAAACCTCCCGCGAGTCGCTGGCCGAGCAGCCGCCGCTCTGCACCATCCGGGAGACGCGGTCGCTCTTCAGGAAGATCTGGAAGCAGTTTGGGACAGAAGACAGCGAGCGGTTTTACTTCTGATCCACCGAGGAAAGACGAGCAGGTGGAATAAATATCAAACGTCTGAGAATCCAGAAGAACGCGGCTAATTACGGAAACATCGGTTTCTCGTTGTTGATTTTTGTTATTGATGTTTTTTCCTTGTGTTGATTTGACGGATAGTTCTTTTCTTTTTTGTTTGTGTTTTTCGGTTGGACCTTTGCTTTTGATCAGTATTTCAAGTTTGTTGGTTTTTCAAGCTTATTTGTTAATTTCCTGTTTAGTTTGTTGTTTAAGTCGTTTATAATGTGCTTTTTCATGATATTTTCTCGGTCCTTTTGTTGGTTGTTGATTTCGACTGTAGTTGGCTTTTATGTGCTTTTATGCATTTACTTTTGGTTTGTGTGTTGTTTTATTGTTTTGTTTCAAAAGTCAACCACTGACGTTACCTGCCGGAGGGGCGTGGCCTGGACCCGACCGGTCTGACAGTCGTGTGATGGATTATTTATCTTTGGGGAAGGTGTGCTGACGTTAGTTTTATGAGTTTGAACAGAACGTTTACCGGTTATGGATTTACATTTGTTTCATACAGGAGAGGATTGTTGTCTTTGGTGGCGCCTCTTCTCTTTCTAGATCTTTTCAATGCTAATGCTAACAGCTTTAGCTTTAAATTGAATTGGATGACCTGTGCCACCAGCTTCTAATGATAAATACCACCGCATTCTCATTTAGCCAGCTTATAGCCGCCACATTAGCTGATAGGGTGGGGAATATGTCAGCGCCGACAGGAAGCCTCAGAGCCGCAGACGCCTCTCAAACACTCAGAACCCGAAATAGAAATGAAACCGAACCGTTGTGAGTCTCTAAACTCCTCGTATCTTCTAAAAACCTCAAGATCTTGTAGGTAATCTCTCTAGACAGAATATTTAGAGAATAAAAGACTTTTCAGAGAATTAGAAACGTTTAAAAGTTCTTAGAACCCAACATTCGAGTGAAGTTCTGAATGACCTGTTCTGGATGCCTACAGAGCAGGTTCTCTACCTGCACTAAAGGAACCAAAGAAGAGACACAGGTGTTTGTTTATTGGTTAAAAACATGAACCCAAGCAGCGCTGACAACCTTCAGTTTAAAAAACAAGTCAACTAATACAGAAAACCAGTCGAGTGAATCATTTCAACCTGTTAACATGCTAATATTAGCTATCGATACGTTAACGTAAGCTAGGAAGCAATGTAGCGCTAGTTAATCAAAAACCTAACTTGAGCTCAACAGAAAAATATTGGCTAGTCAAGAAACTAGTATTAGCCAGCAACGTTAGCAGGTCAACAAACAAACATTAACTAGGGAACTAACTTAATGTTAGCAGGTCAACAAACCAACATTAACTAGGGAACTAACTTAATGTTAGCAGGTCAACAAACCAACATTAACAATTCCGCAACCAAACAA
Organism: Lophius americanus; assembly: GCA_037951165.1. Taxonomy (NCBI): domain Eukaryota; kingdom Metazoa; phylum Chordata; class Actinopteri; order Lophiiformes; family Lophiidae; genus Lophius; species Lophius americanus. Next base: position 355,607 of record JBBDHG010000285.1, on the reverse strand, counting down.
ATGTTATCTAGTCAATATCCTGATGTTAGCAAGTCAACAAAAAACTTTGGCTTGTCAACAAACTAGTATTAGCCAGTCAATAAACAAACACTAACAAGGGAACTAACCTAAAGTTAGCAGGTCAACAAACAAACATTAACTAGGGAACTAACCTAATGTTAGCTGGTCAATAGACAAACACTAACGAGGGAACTAACCTAATGTTAGCAGTTCACAAACAAACATTAACAAGTCCGCAACCAAACTAATGTTATCTAGTCAATAGCCTGATGTTAGCAAGTCAACAAACAACCTTGGCTAGTCAACAAACTAGTATTAGCCTGTCATCAACAAACACTAACAAGGGAACTAACCTAATGTTAGCAGGTCAACAAACAAACATTAACTAGGGAACTAACATAATGTTAGCAGTTCAATAGACAAACATTAACTAGGGAACTAACCTAATGTTAGCAGGTCATAAACAAACATTAATTAGGGAACTAACCTAATGTTAGCAGGTTATAAACAAATATTAACTAGGGAACTAACCTAATGTTAGCAGGTCAACAAACAAATATTAACTAGGGAACTAACCTAATGTTAGCAGGTCATAAACAAACATTAACTAGGGAACTAACCTAATGTTAGCAGGTCATAAACAAATATTAACTAGGGAACTAACCTAATGTTAGCAGGTCATAAACAAACACTAACGAGGGAACTAACCTAATGTTAGCAGGTCATAAACAAATATTAACTAGGGAACTAACCTATTGTTAGCAGGTCATAAACAAACACTAACGAGGGAACTAACCTAATGTTAGCAGGTCAACAAACAAACATTAACTAGGGAACTAACATAATGTTAGCAGTTCAATAGACAAACATTAACTAGGGAACTAACCTAATGTTAGCAGGTCATAAACAAACATTAATAAGGGAACTAACTTAATGTTAGGAGGTCAACAAACAAACATTAACTAGGGAACTAACCTAATGTTAGCAGGTCATAAACAAACATTAGCTAGGGAACTAAGCTAATGTTAGCAGGTCAACAAACAAACATTAACTATTCAACAATCAAAGAAATGTAAGCTAGTCAATCGCCCGATGTTAGCTAGTCAAAAAAACAAAAAACGTTAGCAAGTCAAAAAATAAGAAGCTATACAATAAACGAAAGTTAATCAAGACATTCGAAAGATACTGACTCACCATCGGAACCATGATACGATACCTGCAGCCCAAACGTTGTCTAATCAACGGAAAAATATCATCTAATAAACAAATAATGATCTCAGAGTGAAGATTGTTTTTCAGTTTAAGAAAAACTTTCAGTCAATAAAATGGTATCGACCATTAAAGATACTGAAACACTCATTCTTTTATTCCCAATAGTTTAGACGATCATTTTCCAACGTTAAATAATCTTAAAATAAAGCTTTAAATGATCTTTCGGCTCCTTACCTGAAGTTCTGAGTTTACGTTCCGGTCGGATCACTGACGCACGTTTGAGAGCGAATAAATCAAATATAATATTATTTTCTACTGACTTTTTAATTTAGAGGAATTTTAAATCCTTTACATGAGTCTTTAATTTAATAATCAAACATTTTAATTCGTACACATTTTACTCCAGCATTTCACTTTTTTTTATTCTGTTTTGGTTTCAGCGTCTGCCGTAACGTCAGTTGTGTTTGTGTTCCGTGGGAAATCCCAGGTGTGAGGCGTGTTCTCTTCTTTTTGCGTGAGTCATTCCACACATGGAAAATAAAAATGTTGAGTTTGAGACGAGCCGCTTAGAGATGTGAGACGCAAAAGCGGTTCTTTCATCATATTCAGCTCCTCCTCCCGTGAAATCCTGGCCGTCTGGGAGCACGACGCCCCGAGGAGCTCAGTGAACGCATCATATGTCAGCCAGTTCTCTCCTCTGACGCTTGAATACTTTTAACCCCGTTATTACATCTGTCTGCTCACATGGAGAAGCTGAGAGTTAGAAAATAGAGGTTTAGATTTTATATATATATATATATATATATATATATATATATATATATATATATATATAGTACATACAGTATATATATAAATGTATATATAGGTAGATACAATATATTTATATCTATATATACGTACATATATATATATGTATATATATATATATACATATATATATATGTATATATACACAGGAGCTCACTGGAGCCCTGATCCAGTTCAGATCAGCCTGCGATTTAGTTTTTTCCCTTTGATCCTGGGTGTGATGTAGAATCCGGCCCTCAGTGGGTTGATGGTTCTGGTTTGCGGTGAAAGTTCTTCTGGATCTCCCTTCATTCTCTGCTGTATTCAGATATCTGAGCGGTTGCTGTGTGATTACAGTTATAAACGGTAAATTGAAATCTACCCTCCGTGGGTTTTCAGACACTCACGTCATAGTAGCTCTGGACGGCGTTGATGAAAGCCTCATCGGCGACGATCTGAGTCTCGCCGTTGAGGAAGGCCTGGAAACGCTCTTTGACCGTCTGCAGGTGTTGTTTACTGATCTGAGGAGACAACAAACAAACAAACATGTCATTCATGGCTGACGCAGACAACAGACGTTTAAAGACGTATTTATCGTCAGACATGGAGTCAGACTGACGACAGAGTTTCTCTAAATACAAAAAAGTACCTCATTAGTACTTATGTACCAGTTATGTTTATACATATATGCTTATTTTATGAGTTTATGAGCTTCAATGCCTACACTGGCAATACTATCAATACTAGTTGTACTGGTTATACTGGTTACCCTGGCAGTACTGGTTATACTGGTTAACCCAGTTGTACTTTCTGCACTGGTTAACCCAGTGGTACTGGCTGTACTGGTTAACCCGGTTGTGCTGGTTATACTGGCGATGACCCCTTCGCCGACTGCTATCATGCCGCCATCAGAACTCAGTCCTCCTCACAGACGCCACACTGACCAGTGAGAGCCTCCCTCCCGCCCGCGGCCCTGGTAACCGTCGCCATGGCGACTGCAGCAGAGGACGTGGTGTGAGATTACAGCTTCCTTAATGGAGGTCAAAGTTAAGGTGAACTGGAGCCGAGGCAACGTTTCTTCATCAAACATCAGGGTCACACTGATTGCATCGGAGGTCACGTGACCTCCATTCAGACACACGGCCATTCATTCAGTCACATGACGCTTCATTCAGTCACATGACCTTTCATTTGGTCACACGACGCTTCATTCAGTCATATGACTCTAACAGCCACAGAAGAACACCTGACCAGGTAAACCTCATGTTACCACCTGATGCTTGTTATAATGATATAGCTCCTCATCCATCTACATGTCATATTCATCCATCTGTCTGTCCGTCCGTCTATCAATCTATCATCCATCCATTCATCAATCTGTTCATCCATCCATCTGTTCCTCCATCTATCCATCTATCCATCAAACCATCTATCCATCCATCCATGCATCTATCCATCCATTCGTCCATCCATCCATCGGTCCATCAATCTATCCATCCATCCATCCATCCGTCCATCCATCAATCTATCTATCCATTCATCAATCTGTTCATCCATCCATCTGTTCCTCCATCTATCCATCTATCCATCAAACCATCTATCCATCCATCCATGCATCTATCCATCCATTCGTCCATCCATCCATCCGTCCATCAATCTATCCATCCATCCATCCATCCGTCCATCCATCAATCTATCTATCCATCCATCTATCCATCCATCCATCCGTCCATCCATCCATCCGTCCATCAATCTATCCATCCATCCATCCATCCGTCCGTCCATCAATCTATCTATCCATCCATCTATCCATCCATCCATCCGTCCATCCATCCATCCGTCCATCAATCTATCCATCCATCCGTCCGTCCATCTATCAATCTATTCATCCATCCATCCATCCATCCATCCATCCATCCATCCATCCATCCATCCATCCATCCATCCGTGACAGAAAACCTCCAAAAGAGGATTCTAACCAGATGTTGAACCACGCTGACGGAGCTCCGCCCCCTGAGGCTGAGCTCCCCCCGATGAAGAATACTCATTCTTTGGCCATAGATGAGGGTTGGAATAAAACCCGGATATTTGTTTTTTCTTCCAGATGACAGTCGATTGAAAATTTTGCCTTCTGGCTCCGCTCCCTCTCAACCATCTGATGCAGTTAGAACCGCCTCCTCCTCAAACCGCCTCCCCCAGCTCCTCGCTCCCATCACTCATCATCCCCTCCTGCGTTAAAGGCAGCAACGTCCCCCGATTTCAGCCGTTTTCAAAACCTCAAATCACAAACAGAACTTGATTTCATCCTTTCATCCAGCCACCCATCAATCATCCATCCATCCATTCATCCATCCATCCAGTCGGTGGTTTGGTCACTGTTTTCTGTGCTGCCCCCTAGTGGCCAGAAACTGTCCACATAATGCCGGCTAAAGAGTTTTCCGTCATCCAACATACAGACTGAGGCGATATTTTATAGTATTTGAATTCTGATTTGGTTTAACATTAACGTCGCAGCATACGGCGGTACCTCCTCCCCCGCTGAACCACCGCTCGTCTCAGTTCTGAAGACATTTTTCCCCACTCCCGTTCTGCATTTTAAGAGACATCTGTTGTAATGATACGCTCCGTTACTGCCGTCACCGCTGGGAGACGAGGGCAGAGAGAGAGAGAGAGGAGCGAGGAGATAATGAGGGAAATATGAACAAATCAGCACAGACGTCTCCTCTAGCAGAAGCTTTGTCACACCTCTAACCTGACCGAACCCAGATTTCAGGTTCTTTAAGGTCATTATTATGGACCACCATGGACGAGGCTAGGAGAGGGGAATAAGAACGGCTTCTGCCCGTCCACCATGTTTAGTTGCTGGAATATTAATGTTTAATAATTTTGACAGTTGCTGACAGGTTGAATATTTAACTTTGCTTCGAGGGGAAGTCAGGATGACACTATCTTGTCGCCATGGTTACCTGTCAGCAGGTAGCATGTTTAAGCCAAGGGTAAGGATCTGAGAGACTTTGACAAGGACCAGACTGTGATGTCTCGATGACTAGAACCTCTCCAGAGCTTTAGAACCAAGAAGGACAGCTGGTGAACCGGGTCACGGGAGCACAAGGTTCATTGATGCATGAGGGGAGTGAAGGTTAGACCGGGCCGCCCGATCCCACAGATGATCTACTGCAGCACAAACTGCTGAAATGGTTCAGAATGGTTCTGACAGAAAAGGTGACAGAACACACAGTACCAGGTTCAGCAACATCTGAAGAGTCAACTTTTACTCTAATAGTGTTCATTTGATTTTTAAACTATAAATACCGGATCTGTTCCCACCTGAACGCTGGTGAGCGGCTGAGCCGTTCACTCTCTCATGGTGTCTCCTCATCTTTGCTCACGTTCTTTTTTTGTGTGTGGGCGGAGCTTAATTAAATCTCTGAGGACTTGGATCAACACTAATGAGATCAGATCGGGCAATCAAGTCCAACAATGTACTTCTTTTGTCCCATAAAGTCTTAGAGTTACACTTTCGGGGGAGAAAAGCATCTTGGAAATATTTGACAGTGAAGTTTCAACAATAGAGAGGTGGTTTTAATGTTATGGCCGATTTGGTGTAATGAAAGCCGGCCCATATTCACTCTAATGAGACGTGACGTGGTGTGGTCTCCATGGCAACCACTGACTGTAGGTACGTTCCACTATCCTGTAAACAAAAGCATCTTTGTAGCGTGAGGAAATGTTTGAATAAAGCTTTGGGAGTTGAACGTTCAACATATCAAAGGTTTGCCCCGTCAGCTCTGAACTCCTTCCTCGTCTTCTTCTCTGCCTTCATTAAACGTCTGCAGACCTCACAGCCAGGGAGGAGCAGACAGCAGAGGGCCCGAGATAACGCTGCTCTGTCTGTTATCTACAATCACTCATTACTTCGACCAGCATGGCGGCGGCGGCGGCGGCGGCACCGGGGTGAGACAGCGCTCTGAGAGCCTTCGGAATCTCAGGAGATAATGCACTCTGTCAGGTAACATTCCTGATTCATCAGTCTGCTGCTTGTTTCTCATTTAAAGCCATCATTACAGGAGCGGGTGGAGCGCCGAGGGGCACTCCGAGAGCGTGTCCCTCAGCCAACGGTCCATCTTTATTAGATTAGACCATAATCCAAGTTCCAATAAGAGACGGGCGCCATGCCACCGCCGCCCTCAGGGTTAAGGAAGTAGGAAAGATACACGGATCCAACCTATAAATCAGGCTGGCTATTTCTGCCATTTATCTCGTCTATGTATGATTAACCCCGCCTCGAAGGGATCGCAAGTCAGTGAACTTCTAGTTCCAGTTCCAAGCCCTCATAACTTTGGGGGGGGGGGGGGGGGGGGGAGTAGGTAGGTGACAGGAAAAGGAAGACAGCTAGCTGATAGGATGAGAGAAAGGAAGCTATATTAGATATAGATATATTGAGACTGAGAGGGAAAGGCAGCAAGGCTAGAAGCATCGGAGGAGGGGACAAACTGTTTTGTCATGGTGTGGATGGGAGGAGAAATGGGGCAGTGGTGATCCTGACGGAGGAGTATGTGAGGAGTGTTCCGGAGGTGAAGAGAGTGTCGGACAGAGTGATGAGTATGAAGACTCAAAGGGAGTCGAAGAAACCAACCGGGTCCCCGCCCAATGCTGACTGTCACTCACATGAAGCTCTTGCAGAATTCTAGAACTAACTCCATCATGGCGGTCTCTCTTCTCCTTTCACCTAACTCTGTCCTAGCTCACGTTCACTTGCCCCCCCAGACGGTACCGTTTGAGGGGCGACAAACTTGTCTATAAGCTGCTTAAACTTATCACCGAGTTCCTGATGTAAAAACGGTTATTTTCTCGCCCTATCGTGCAAACCCTCCATCATCTGGCAGATCCCCAGATTCCTCAGCCCTCCAGGTCCAAGAATCAAAGGTGCCCCCACCACCACCACCACCAGTGGTGCCCCCACCCCAGACTCGGGGGGTCTACACTACTCTCCTTCATCAAAGCCCTGCCGTGGAGCCTGAGCGCCAAAGACTTCTTAAAACTTCTTAAATCATTGTTCAAATAAAAACCCTTTGTTCCTAGATTCAGTCATTTCCTGTCGGGGCATCGGACCATGATCGATCCGGTTCAGACTCCTCCTGACGGATCGGGCACACATGATTGGTCGACCAATTATAGCTTAAAAACACTCTCACTGCGATCTTTTTTTAAAAACTTTTTTAGGTAATAATTGTCTTAATCTCGGCGCTAAAAGAAGACGCACGCGGAACAGCTGTGTGGTCACACAGATGGGACGTGTTGAGAAGAAGTGAGGCAGGTAGTGGAACCTGTCACACCTGGATTCCGGCGGAGTGGGAAAAATATAAGATATAAATATATATGGTGGAAGAAAGGTTGGTGCTCAAAACCTTGACAGCGTGTAGGCGTGGTGGCGAGAAGATGTCACCTCCCGACTGCATGAAGCCCAACATCTGAGCACACTACTCTGAGACGGAGAATTGCATGTTGGGGGTTTTTTTGCACAGTTTCACGAGTATGTAGCAAACATTAGCCCTCTGCAAAACCGCTACCTCAACTTCGGCGTATGTTATAAACTTGTAACGACTGTTCATAACAATGTTGGATATATAACGTTCATTGAGGACCCCCCCCCACACACACACACACACACACACACACACACACACACACACACACACACACACACAGGAAAGTGAACGGAAGAACCCATATGACCAAGGCATGAACCCTGGTGACGTATTTGAGGGGACTTGACCCTGATTTGTTCGGACCAGGAAGTACTGTCCGAGCCGAAGGCCCCCCATCAGGAGCCAGTTCACCAGTCCCTCCCACCACTTTGGTAGGTACTAGCCCACTCAGATCGGAATCACTCAACGAGACCTGCAGTTCGGGAAGTCCTCCTTCCACTTGAACATTTTTCTTGGTTCCAACACATAAATGTCAGGTAACCATGGTAATCAATGTTAGACGTACGTCACCTATCAGTGGTTATAATGTTATGGCTGATGGGTTTCTACAAGCAATGACGATGTTTATTAAATGAACTGTTTTTAATTTCAGCCTCATGGCGTGACTTTTGAAACAATTCCCTTTTCTGCTCATGGAGCATCTCCTGGATCAAAGGGAATCAAAGTTTCAGATTAAGTTAGCCTGATTAAGGTCCATCACATCAGCGACACATTAAGACAAAGCGCGATCACACTCAGCCCGACAGACATAAACCCCCCGACGTTAACTCTTTCCGTTAGCACGCTCTCCGCTGATGATGTAACGTCAAATGGATTAATAATCCCGGATTACACAGCAGACGAACAAAGGATTGACAAAGTGCTCATCAGTAACGCACACACACACACACACACACACACATATATACACACACACGCACGCACACACACATCAGTACAAATCATTGATAAGAATCCAAATATCCTGTCTGCAGGGATTCAAACCCCCACCCTCCATCTCTGGATTATCAACTCAACATTTGCTCGGACTCTTTGCTTGAACCTCCAGAGGTCGACCTCAAAGTTCACTGATCCACAACTGACGGATCCGAAAAACCTCACTAAATAGATCCACCGATGCTCCTCTGGGGGGAGTAGGTAGGGTGGGTCAATGTAGAGGGGGTTACGGTAAGGAATAAACTAGGATAGGGTAAAGGAGGATAGGATAGGACAGGATAGCGTAGGGTAGGGGAAGGTGGGTTAGGGTTAGGGTAAATTAGGGTTAGGTAGAGTAGGGTAGAATAGGGTCAGGTGGGGTAAAGTAAGGTGGGTAAGGTGGGGTGTGGTAAAGTAGGGTGGGGTGTGGTAAAGGAAGTGGGATAAGGTGGGGTCAGGGAGGGAGGTGTAAGGTAGGATAAGGTAAAGGAGGATAGGACAGGATAGCGTAGGGTAGGGGAAGGTGGGTTAGGGTAAGGGTAAATTAGGTAAAATAGGGTAGAGTAGGGTCGGTGGGGGTAAAGTAAGGTGGGGTGGGGTGGGGCTGGTTGAGGTAGGATAGGGTAATAATAATAGGGTCCCTCTTAAACAGGCATCTGAGAAAAAGTGGAATTTTCGATGATAAAACTATTTTCGGTCTCCGATTTGTGACTTACATCTCAGACGGCTCATCAGTGAAAAAACTATGTGTGACCTCCATGTGTGAACCAATAATGAGATGCCCACCCTTAGGACCCCCCCCCCCACCCGAACCACATCTACGACCCTGCTCCGGATAAAGAACTACAGAAAGAGACATAGGACTACAGATTCATTCATCACGATGAAAGAACTCCTGACCAATGAGAACGTCCCATCCCCTCAAGTTTAACTGGAAATCACAATCAGTGCGTGGAAACAAACCAGTTTGAATGTGACCATCAATCGCTTCCAGCACAGCCGGGGGGAGCAGATCAATAACATCTGCATCATTCATGAGGGCAGCCAGTAGGACGCTGAGGATGATGAAAGCCTCGCCACTCGCCCTGTTGTTTTCACGTACGAGCGCTCAAGTGCGCGGCGCTCCACTTATAGAGACTCTGAGTGTGTGGTAATTAGAGCGGGGGTGAGTTACCGTATATTCAGACAACAATATGATGCTCATCACCACTTAGCATGTTAGCATGATGAGTCCACTGCCACTCATTAACACACGGCCTCTGAAAGGAATAGTCCCCCCCCCTCCACCGACACACACACACACACACACACACACACACACACACACACAAACACACACACCTGTCTGCTTCCAGCATCTCCTCATCTGATTGGACTAGACCACAGCCTGACTCCGCCTCCATTATGGGGCTGAAACGACTAATTTAACTGGATGCAGAATCGCTAGGTGGAAACTACAACGACCAGACTAATTTGTCAATAATTGGTGTTAGCTTCATGGACAAAATGGTGGAATTCATGAGGAATGCTAACACGCTAGCCTGTTGGAAACTACTAATGCTATCATAATCACTGATTGGAAATTATCGCTAACATGCTATCCCGCTGGAAAACTACTATTGGTAATATTCTGGCTGGTTGAAAACTAATGCTAACATATTAGCTAGTTGGAAACTACTAATTTTTACATTCTAGCGTATTGAAAACCGATTCTAACATTCCTGCCTGTTGAAAAACACTAATGCTAAAATGATAGTCTGTTGAAAACGAATGCTAACATGCTAGCCTCTTTCAAAGTACTAATGGTAACATGCTACCCTGTTGTAAAGTACTAGTGCTAACATTCTAACCTGTCGATGATGAATGCTAACATTTTAGCCTGTTTAAAAGGAACGCTAACATTCTATCCTGTTGAAAATGAATGCTTTACATGTTAGCCTGTTGAAAAATAATACTAACATGCCAACCATGTTGGACACTACTAATGCAAACCTTCTAGCCTACTGAAAAACGAATGCTAACATGCTAGCCTGCTGGAAACTATTAACGCTAACTTTTAAGTCTAAACTGCACACAACTATTTCCCTGGATATTGACCACTGACCCGTCATTCGTGACCTTTCACCTCACGTCTAGCCCTTGACAAATGAATTATAGTGAGGGGTTGGGGTCCAGCGGACACTGGGGGAGAGGCGAGGTACACCCTTGAAAATTCCTCACTTCATTACAGAAAGACAACCGTCCTCACTCATGTTCACACAACTTACAGAACCCAAACAGAACCCGAACAGAACCCCCACAAACATGGGAAGAACATTAAAAACTGCACACAGACTGGTAAAAACAAAAACCAGAAGTGGATTGGAAAATGGATCGCTCCTGGCATTTTGCAAAATATGGCAATGCAAAAAATTTTAAGGCAACGCCTGATCTTAATAATGTCCTGGAGGTCTCTGAACAGGAAGTGACTGACGTAAGGTTTGAGGAGCACTGGCTATGTCTCGACTAAACCGTTGGTCATCTTCTGTTCGCAGGCCCCCTAGAGTCTAGAACCTGCCACTGCCCTTCCTCAGGTTTCAGAATATAGTTTCGGAGTGTTCATCATCTTTCTCTCTGAATAGAAGGTTGAATAGAGGTATGGTCCAGTGATCCAGGTTCTTACCCTCTGCTGTCTCCTGGCCATGTCTGAGGTCAAGATCCAGAACTTACCTTCAGCTTGACAATGTCGGTGATCCAGGATCAGTTCTTACCTTCTTCTGCCTCTTGGACATGTCATTGATCCAGGATCAGGTCTTACCTTCTGCTGCCTCCTGACCATGTCAGGGATCCAGGATCAGGTCTTACCTTCTGCTGCCTCCTGACCATGTCAGGGATCCAGGATCAGGTCTTACCTACTGCTGCCTCCTGACCATGTGACTGACCCAGGATCAGGTCTTACCTTCTGCTGCCTCCTGACCATGTCAGGGATCCAGGATCAGGTCTTACCTACTGCTGCCTCCTGACCATGTGACTGACCCAGGATCAGGTCTTACCTTCTGCTGCCTCCTGGCCATGTCAGTGGGCTGTTTGGCGTTGAAGGGGTAGGCGATGCAGCGCATCACAAACACATACAGCTGGAGCCTCTTCTTCTTCTCCTCCTCCTCTCGCTGCATCTTCTCCAGGTCCTCCTTCTCCTTGTCGCTCCCCACAGAGGGGCTCGGGCTGGAGGGTCGGCCAACACCACATCCTCGGCCCCGGGGCTGTAGCCCCGCTGCTGCTCCTCCTCCTCCTCCTCCTCCTCCTCCTCCACCTCCACCGCCACCTCCACCTCCACCTCCTCCTCCGGATCCACCGCCGTGTCCATCGGCGGCTCTGCCCGGGGACAGCCGCCCTCCGCCGAGGTTCTTCGGAGCTGGAGCGTCACTGAGCTCCGCCGCCTGTATCTCCTCCCCCTCCTCCTCGCTGGAAGACGGGTCCAACATGGTGCTGAGACGGGTTGGACCGGCGGAGCGGACCGGAGTCTGATGCTGTCCAGGAAAGAGAGCGCGTGTCCGAGTCCAGCTGTTGGAGCGTCAGGAGGAGGATCTGAGGGGGGGATGGGTCCGACCGGAGGAGAGGCTGGGCTCTGGGATCAGGTCTCAGGCTGGGAGCACAAAGGGGGAATGACCACCTGATGATCCAGTAAGAGAAGACATATATAAATAATTATATGTACACACACATACACACACACACACACTATCAGACCGGAAACACGGGGAGATGATTTTCACAATAAAAGAGTGTCAAATAATCTCTCTCTCCCTCTCTCTCTCTCTCTCTCTCTCTCTCTCTCTCTCTGTCTGTCTGTCTGTCTGTCTGTCTGTCTGTCTGTCTAAAGTAAGTAAGATAAGGTAAGAAATGATCAAATAAAATAAGATCCAAATGTAAAGTGCCTTATAAATAAAATGTATTATCAATATTAATGATAATACTTTATTATTTTCAGTCCTCACCAGAAAACTCCCCACAACAATACATAAACCATTTCACATCATTCATTCATTCATCTGCACAAAAACATCAACATGGAAACATTGTTGTTTTTAGGAGACAGTCTAAACTAACATAAGAAAAAAATTAGGGAGGGAAATAAACTCAACATGTTTTTAATAAAGTACTTTTTTAAGAAAACCGTTTGACGTTTATACGACTTTTCTTTGGTTGTAACAAATGACATAATGAAGTTTGATAAGTCCTCACTTTCTTCAATATGTCATAAAACTCTTACATATCTCAAAGGGGCCACCCCAGGGCTCCATCCTTGGCCCCTTACACTTAGAAATCAGAATGAACTATGTTTAATTCTTCTTCCTCCTATTCTCTCCTCGTCTTCTCCCGGATTCAGGTTTGTTCACATCTGTGTGTTTCTCCTGTTTGACACATTTCATCTTTCTTCCAGAGTTTCCTGGGTAAGTTTTCCGAGTTCATTCCGGATTCTGACTTTTTCCTGTTTTGATGGAATTTTGCCCTTTTTCTTTTTTCTTTTTTGTTTTTTGGATGTATTTGCTGCGATAAACTGATCCTGGATTAAAAGTGAGTTGAGAAGATCTCAACTTAATCCCAGACGGTTTCATCTCGTTCTATTTCTTTCTATCGGCTGTAAATCTTTAGATTCAACCGAAAACCTAAGATGAGCCTAAACTCGGGCTACATCCGGTCATGTGATCTGATGGAGGTCCAGGTCTTCATTATGAGCGTTGAGCTTTGGTTCTGCAGCTGATCCCTCCATGGAGGTTAGAATCTTGTTTTTGTAACAGCTCCCTCTGCTGACCGGCTGACAGCGGTACAACAAATACAACAAGAGTGAAAGGTTTATTTCTGCTGCATGAAACCATGAAGTTATGAAGGCATGAAGACATGAAACCATGAAGGCATGAAGGCATGAAGGCATGAAACCATGAAGGCATGAAGACATGAAGGCATGAAGACATGAAGACATGAAGACATGAAGACATGAAGGCATGAAGACATGAAACCATGAAGGCATGAAGGCATGAAGACATGAATCCATGAAGACATGAAACCATGAAACCATGAAGGCATGAAGGCATGAAACCATGAAGGCATGAAGACATGAAGGCATGAAACCATGAAGACATGAAACCATGAAACCATGAAACCATGAAGACATGAAGACATGAAGACATGAAGACATGAAACCATGAAACCATGAAACCATGAAGACATGAAGACATGAAGACATGAAGACATGAAACCATGAAGGCATTAATCCTTGAAGACATGAAGACATGAAGACATGAAGACATGAAACCATGAAGACATGAAACCATGAAGGCATTAATCCTTGAAGACATGAAGACATGAATCCATGGAAACATGAAACCATGAAGACATGAATCCATGAATCCATGAATCCATGAATCCATGAAGGCATGAAGACATGAAACCATGAAGGCATGAAGGCATGAAGACATGAAGACATGAAACCATGAAGGCATGAAGACATGAAGGCATGAAGGCATGAAGACATGAAACCATGAAACCATGAAGGCATGAAGGCATGAAGACATGAAGACATGAAGACATGAAACCATGAAGGCATGAAGACATGAAGGCATGAAGACATGAAACCATGAAACCATGAAGACATGAAGGCATGAAACCATGAAGGCATGAAGACATGAAACCATGAAGGCATGAAGGCATGAAGGCATGAAACCATGAAACCATGAAGGCATGAAGACACGAAGACATGAAACCATGAAGGCATGAAGGCATGAAGACATGAAACCATGAAGACATGAAGGCATGAAGACATGAATCCATGAAACCATGAAGGCATGAAGACATGAAACCATGAAGACATGAAGGCATGAAGACATGAATCCATGAAGACATGAAGACATGAAACCATGAAACCATGAAACCCTGAAGGCATGAAGACATGAAACCATGAAACCATGAAGGCATGAAGACATGAATCCATGAAGACATGAAGACATGAAGACATGAAACCATGAAGACATGAAGGCATGAAGACATGAATCCATGAAGACATGAAGACATGAAACCATGAAACCATGAAGGCATGAAGGCATGAAGGCATGAAGACATGAAACCATGAAACCATGAAGGCATGAAGACCTGAATCCATGAAGACATGAAGACATGAAGACATGAAACCATGAAGGCTTGAAGGCATGTAAACATGAAACCATGAAGACATGAAGACATGAAGACATGAAACCATGAAACCATGAAGACATGAAGACATGAAACCATGAAACCATGAAGGCATGAAACCATGAAGACATGAAACCATGAAACCATGAAGGCATGAAGGCATGAAGACATGAAGGCATGAAGACATGAAGACATGAAGACATGAAGACATGAAGGCATGAAGACATGAAACCATGAAACCATGAAGGCATGAAGGCATGAAACCATGAAGGCATGAAGACATGAAGGCATGAAGACATGAAACCATGAAACCATGAAGGCATGACGGCATGAAGACATGACGGCATGAAGACATGAAACCATGAAGGCATGAAGGCATGAAGGCATGAAGACATGAAACCATGAAACCATGAAGGCATGAAGACATGAAGGCATGAAGACATGAATCCATGAAGACATGAAACCATGAAGGCATGAAGGCATGAAGACATGAAGGCATGAAGACATGAAGGCATGAAGACATGAAGGCATGAAGACATGAAGACATGAAACCATGAAAACATGAAACCATGAAGACATGAAACCATGAAGGCATGAAGACATGAATCCATGAAGACATGAAGACATGAAACCATGAAAACATGAAACCATGAAGGCATGAAGGCATGAAGACATGAAGGCATGAAGACATGAAGGCATGAAGACATGAAACCATGAAACCATGAAGGCATGAAGGCATGAAACCATGAAGGCATGAAGACATGAAGGCATGAAGACATGAAGACATGAAGGCATGAAGACACAAAACCATGAAGACATGAAACCATGAAGACATGAAACCATGAAACCATGAAACCATGAAGGCATGAAGGCATGAAGACATGAAGACATGAAACCATGAAACCATGAAGACATGAAACCATGAGGACATGAAGACATGAAGACATGAAGACATGAAACCATGAAACCATGAAACCATGAAGACATGAAGACATGAAGACATGAAACCATGAAACCATGAAGACATGAAACCATGAAACCATGAAACCATGAAGGCATGAAGGCATGAAGACATGAAACCATGAAACCATGAAGACATGAAACCATGAAGACATGAAGACATGAAGACATGAAACCATGAAGGCATTAATCCTTGAAGACATGAAGACATGAAGACATGAAGACATGAAGACATGAAGACATGAAACCATGAAGACATGAAACCATGAAGACATGAATCCATGAATCCATGAATCCATGAATCCATGAATCCATGAATCCATGAATCCACAAACCTCCTCGGGCTCAGCTCGTTCTTAAGAAACAAAAGAAAGAAAGAAAGAAAGTAACAAACAAACAAACAATGAGAGAAAGCACAAAAGAAAGTACGAACGAAAGGAAAGAAGGAAAGAAAGTACGAACGAAAGGAAGACAGAGAGAAAGAAAGAAAGAGAAAGTGAGACAAAGAAAAGCAAGAAAGGAAGAAATTACAAAAGAAAGAATGGACGAAAGAAAAAAAGAAAGAAAGAAAAAATTAAAGAAAAAACGGAATAAATAGAGAAAGAAAGGGAGAAATAGAGAAAGAAAGAAAACAAAAACAAAGACAGAAAGAACAAAAGAAAGAAAGAAAGAAAACATGAAAGAAGAACTACATAAAGTCCGGTTCCCTGACGCACCAACAGTACTTGGAACCCTTTGGGTCCAAGCACAGAACCCTGAGGAACTCCATCACTGACTTCCCCGGGCGTTGACGACTCATCGCTGACGTGCACAGAACGACTTCCGTCACATAAATAAGACTTAAACCGGATCAATGCAGTTCCTTCCATGTCACTCAAGTATTCCAGAATGTGATGGTCAACGGTGTGGAATGCGGCGCCGAGTCCAGAGACCCAGAGTCGCTCTGAGGTCATCAGAGGGTCGTTCCAAACGTCTGTCCGTCTTAATCCTTGACCGGACCACAGAAGGTCACATGACCTTCACTCGTCAGAACAAATTGTTTGGGATAGGAAGATAGAAAAGAGCAGATTTGTCACGTCCTCCTTTTATGTTTTAGCAGAAGTGCTAAAACATAAACAAAAACAATTAGAGGAAAACACCAAAAAAGGTCAAGTTAAAATGTTTATTAGAGCTCACAGACTGACACACACACACAAATCATATAAATACGATTTAATGACGAGGACAAAGCGACACAGTTCATGGTGTTTTAAATGTGGTGATATGCCTACGAAGGCGCTGCTGTCTGTCGGCGAGAACCTGACCTTTAACCTTTAGCTGATATGAGTTTATTGTACTGGTCCAAGTGTAACACCAGCAGTAAACTCTAAACTCAGACACCCCTCCTCCACTAAACTACAAACAGAATGTCTGATTTACATTTTAAGCGTCTGAATGCAGCATTAGATTTCTGCTGGATACACCTGAATAGGCCACACCCCTCAGAGGGGGCGTGGCCTAACACTGCACACTGTGTTGTGATGGATTCGCTTGTTTACATACATGATATTATGAATTAGTTTATCTCATATACTATATTAAGACATATACAACACTTGTCACTATATATATACATATATACATATATACATATATATATATATATATGTATATATATATATATATATATTTCTACTTAGAAAGATATGTTTTATGTAACAGCAGTTCCCGTATTGATTCATTTCCTTACATCCCATTATAAGATGTAGAAGGAATAATTTTATTAATTAAGTAGTAATTATGTACCATGATCTATTCAATTGATACAAATAGTAATAATAATCATGTTCATAATCATAATTATAATAATAAATAACATCTAACAATAAAAGGAAACATATACAGTATATTTCACAAAACCTCCATACACGTATTTTTCTCTACAGGGTTTTAAAAAAACATTTCTTTGATTTCTTATGTTTCAATTCATGCATTTATATACAAATAACAATTTGGTATCTATAAATATTGAGGTCGTTTTTATATCTAAGCAGTGTTCTGTGTGTTTTACTCATAAATGCACATTTTACACGGCGTCCGTCTTCGTCCCTGTGACCATCTCTCTCAGTCCTTTGCTGAAGTGGAGATTGGCTCCGATCACGATGAAGCCCTGCAGATCAACAGAGCTTCTGTCAACACCAGGGGGCAGCACCGAGACCTGGACCCCTCAGGCCTAACCTCCTGATGAGTCCGTTCAACCAAAGGCTGTTCAACTCAAGCTTTGTTGTTGCGGTGATTTAAGCTGCTCTGCTCATTGGTTATTTCAAGTTAAACCAGGTCCAGAATAAACTTCAAAACTTCTTGATTCTATCTGAGTCACCTCGATGTCTGTGGACAGGTCCAATGTGATCACTTATGTGTCAGTAACATTCTACCTGTTAGTATATGTGAGTAATCTGTTACTATGTGTGAGTAGTCTGTTACTATGTGTGAGTAATCTGTTACTATGTGTGAGTAGTCTGTTACTATGTTTGAGTAGTCTGTTACTGTGTGTGAGTAATCTGTGACTATGTGTGAGTAGTCTGTTACTGTGTGTGAGTAGTCTGTTACTGTTTGTGAGTAATCTGTTACTATGTGTGAGTAGTCTGTTACTGTTTGTGAGTAGTCTGTTACTGTTTGTGAGTAGTCTGTTACTATGTGTGAGTAGTCTTGTTACTATGTGTGAGTAATCTGTTACTATGTGTGGGTAGTCTGTTACTGTGTGTGAGTAGTCTGTTACTGTTTGTGAGTAATCTGTTACTATATGTGAGTAGTCTGTTACTATGTGTGAGTAATCTGTTACTATGTGTGAGTAGCCTGTTACTGTTTGTGAGTAGTCTGTTACTATGTGTGAGTAGTCTGTTACTATGTGTGAGTAATCTGTTACTATGTGTGGGTTGTCTGTTACTATGTGTGAGTAATCTGTTACTATGTGTGAGTAATCTGTTACTGTGTGTGAGTAATCTGTTACTATGTGTGAGTAATCTGTTACTATGTGTGAGTAATCTGTTACTATGTGTGAGTAATCTGTTACTATGTGTGAGTAATCTGTTACTGTCTGTGAGTAATCTGTTACTATGTGTGAGTAGTCTGTTACTATGTGTGAGTAATCTGTTACTATGTGTGAGTAATCTGTTACTATGTGTGAGTAGTCTGTTACTATGTGTGAGTAATCTGTTACTATGTGTGAGTAGTCTGTTACTGTTTGTGAGTAATCTGTTACTATGTGTGAGTAGTCTGTTACTATGTGTGAGTAATCTGTTACTATGTCTGAGTAATCTGTTACTATGTGTGAGTAGTCTGTTACTGTTTGTGGGTAATCTGTTACTATGTGTGAGTAGTCTGTTACTATGTGTGAGTAATCTGTTACTATCTGTGAGTAATCTGTTACTGTGTGTGAGTAATCTGTTACTATGTGTGAGTAGTCTGTTACTGTGTGTGAGTAGTCTGTTACTGTTTGTGAGTAATCTGTTACTATGTGTGAGTAGTCTGTTACTATGTGTGAGTAATCTGTAACTATGTGTGAGTAATCTGTTACTATGTGTGAGTAATCTGTGATTAAACACAAAAAATAAATCTCTATCTTAACTTAAAAAAAATCTCTGACATCATTATTTTACTGCAACATAAAACCAAATTATCAGGGAAATTACTCAGAAACTCTTTGATAATTACTGAAACACATTTGATAGAAGAACCACAAAGTTTCTGTTCTTCTACTCAGTTTCTGAGGGACAGAACCAGGAGGACTGGTTCTAACGACACGGTTTAATTAAAGTCTAGGATTTAAGGAGTAAAAAGAAGAATTTATGCAAGGACTAGTGGGAAGCCCGATTATGGGCCGGCTGAGAAGAACTTTGTCTTTAACAGCTAAGGTGCGAGCAGACCGGACAAACTCACGTTGTGATACTCCACCACCTCCTCGATGAAGTCCATCCCGTCCGCCAGAGGGATCTGGACGCCTTTCTTGGTCCAGTCTGAACACGGATACGGTCAGAACATCATCAGAGTGAAGTATTACTGCAGTATTGCTGTAGTATAAATACTGTGGTCAGATTCTTACTGTTGATTATAGGAACCACAGACATCTGCAGCATGGTCTTCAGAGGAGCCTGCAGAGGAATCAGCTAACACACAGACGGGTTCTGGTTAGAGGTGTCAGTCCGAAGCCCGGATCAGACCAAAGATACGAGGCGTGGCGTAAACATTTTTGAACTTTATTCTCTGCTGTTGATTATAGACGTGGTTTTAATCTGCCGGTACTGGAATCCAGATTCTTCTCTTTGGTTCAGAAACCAGTACCTGCAGTTCTACTGACCCCTAGAGGCCCGAAGACGAAAGTCTCTGAGATGATGAAGGATGAGATTTCTAGATCTCACTGTGTGAACCTGGACTGTTTCACTGTGTGAACCTGGACTGTTTCACTGAGTGAACCTTGACTGTTTCACTGTGTGAACCTGGACTGTTTCACTGTGTGGACCTGGACTGTTTCACTGTGTGAACCTGGACTGTTTCACTGAGTGAACCTGGACTGTGTCACTGGGTGAACCTGGACTGTTTCACTGTGTGAACCTGGACTGTTTCACTGTGTGGACCTGGACTGTTTCACTGTGTGAACGTGGACTGTTTCACTGTGTGGACCTGGACTGTTTCACTGTGTGAACCTGGACTGTTTCACTGAGTGAACCTGGACTGTTTCACTGTGTGGACCTGGACTGTTTCACTGTGTGAACCTGGACTGTTTCACTGTGTGAACCTGGACTGTGTCACTGGGTGAACCTGGACTGTGTCACTGTGTGAACCTGGACTGTTTCACTGTGTGGACCTGGACTGTTTCACTGTGTGAACCTGGACTGTTTCACTGTGTGAACCTGGACTGTTTCACTGTATGAACCTGGACTGTTTCACTCTATGAACCTGGACTGTTTCACTGTCACTGATTTGGTTCTGGTTACATTTCCGCTGATTCAACAGAAATGAGTTTTTTCTATGTTCTCCCCGTGTTTCTGTGGGTTCTCTCCGGGTTCTCCGGCCTCCTCCCTAGTCCAAAACCATGTAT
>JBBDHG010000285.1:165000-332500 GCA_037951165.1 Lophius americanus | reverse complement strand
TGTTGTGGTTTTGAGTGTTTGTGGTAGTTTTGGAGGTCTATGGTGGTTCTGGGGCTCTGTGGTGGTTTTGAGGGTCTGTTGTGGTTTTGAGTCTCTGTAGTAGTTTGGGGGGTCAGTGGTGGTTTTGGGGATCTGTGGTGGTTTTGGGGGTCTGTGGTGGTTTTGAGGGTCTGTGGTGGTTTTGAGGGTCTGTGGTGGTTTTGAGGGTCTGTGGTGGTTTTGGGGGTCTGTGGTGGTTTTGAGGATCTGTTGTGGTTTTGAGGGTATGTGGTGGTTTTGGGGATCTTTAGTGGTTTTGAGGGTCTGTTGTGGTTTTGAGTGTCTGGTGTAGTTTTGGGGGTCTGTGGTGGTTTTGAGGGTCTGTGGTGGTTTTGGGGGTCTGTGGTGGTTTTGAGGATCTGTTGTGGTTTTGAGGGTCTGTGGTGGTTTTGGGGGTCTGTGGTGGTTTTGAGGGTCTAAGATGGTTTTGAGTCTCTGCGGTAGTTTTGGGGGCTGTGGTGGTTTTGGGGATCTGTAGTGGTTTTGAGGGTCTGTTGTGGTTTTGAGGGTCTGTGGTGGTTTTGGGGATCTGTAGTGGTTTTGAGTGTCTGTTGTGGTTTTGAGTGTCTGGTGTAGTTTTGGGGGTCTGTGGTGGTTTTGGGGGTCTGTGGTGGTTTTGAGGGTCTGTGGTGGTTTTGAGGGTCTGTTGTGGTTTTGAGTGTCTGTGGTAGTTTTGGGGGTCTATGGTGGTTTTGGGGGTCTGTGGTGGTTTTGAGGTTCTGTTGTGGTTTTGAGTCTCTGTAGTAGTTTTGGGGGTCTGTGGTGGTTTTGGCGGTCTGGGGTGGTTCTGAGTCTCTGAGGTAGTTTTGGGGGTCTGTGGTGGTTTTGAGCGTTTGTGTGGTTTTGAGGGTCTAAGATGGTTTTGAGTCTCTGTGGTAGTTTTGGGGGTCTGTGGTGGTTTTGGGGATCTGTGGTGGTTTTAAGGGTCTGTTGTGGTTTTGAGGGTCTGTGGTGGTTTTGGGGGTCTGTGGTGGTTTTGAGGGTCTGTTGTGGTTTTGGGGGTCTGTGGTGGTTTTGAGGGTCTGTTGTGGTTTTGAGAGTCTGTGGTGGTTTTGAGGGTTTGTGGTGGTTTTGAGGGTCTGTGATGGATTTGGGGGTCTGTTGTGGTTTTGGGCGTCTGTGGTGGTTTTGGGGGTCTGTGGTGGGTTTGAGGGTCTGTTGTGGTTTTGAGTCTCTGTGGTAGTTTTGGGGGTCTGTGGTGGTTTTGGGGGACTGGGGTGGTTTTGAGGGTGTGTGGTGGTTTTGGGGGTCTGTGTTAGTTTTGAGGGTCTGTTGTGGTTTTGAGTCTCTGTAGTAGTTTGGGGGGTCAGTGGTGGTTTTGGGGATCTGTGGTGGTTTTGGGGGTCTGTGGTGGTTTTGAGGGTCTGTGGTGGTTTTGAGGGTCTGTGTTGGTTTTGGGGGTCTGTGGTGGTTTTGAGGATCTGTTGTGGTTTTGAGGGTCTGTGGTGGTTTGGGGGATCTGTAGTGGTTTTCAGGGTCTGTTGTGGTTTTGAGTGTCTGGTGTAGTTTTGTGGGTCTGTGGTGGTTTTGGGGGTCTGTGGTGGTTTTGAGGGTGTGTGGTGGTTTTGAGGGTCTATTGTGGTTTTGAGTGTCTGTGGTAGTTTTGGGGGTCTGTAGTAGTTTTGGGGGTCTGTGGTGGTTTTGGGGGTCTGGGGTGGTTCTGAGTCTCTGTGGTAGTTTTGGGGGTCTGTGGTGGTTTTGAGGGTTTGTGTGGTTTTGAGGGTCTAAGATGGTTTTGAGTCTCTGTGGTAGTTTTGGGGGTCTGTGGTGGTTTTGGGGATCTGTGGTGGTTTTAAGGGTCTGTTGTGGTTTTGAGGGTCTGTGGTGGTTTTGGGGGTCTGTGGTGGTTTTGAGGGTCTGTGGTGGTTTTGGGGGTCTGTGGTGGTTTTGAGGGTCTGTTGTGGTTTTGAGAGTCTGTGGTGGTTTTGAGGGTTTGTGGTGGTTTTGAGGGTCTATGATGGTTTTGGGGGTCTGTTGTGGTTTTGGGCGTCTGTGGTGGTTTTGGGGGTCTGTGGTGGTTTTGAGGGTCTGTTGTGGTTTTGAGTCTCTGTGGTAGTTTTGGGGGTCTGTGGTGGTTTTGAGGGTGTGTGGTGGTTTTGAGGGTGTGTGGTGGTTTTGGGGGTCTGTGGTGGTTTTGGGGGTCTGTGGTGGTTTTGAGGGTCTGTTGTGGTTTTGAGAGTCTGTGGTGGTTTTGAGGGTTTGTGGTGGTTTTGAGGGTCTGTGATGGTTTTGGGGGTCTGTTGTGGTTTTGGGCATCTGTGGTGGTTTTGGGGGTCTGTGGTGGTTTTGAGGGTCTGTTGTGGTTTTGAGTCTCTGTGGTAGTTTTGGGGGTCTGTGGTGGTTTTGGGGGACTAGGGTGGTTTTGAGGGTGTGTTGTGGTTTTGGGGGTCTGTGGTGGTCGTGAGGGTCTGTTGTGGTTATGAGGGTCTGGGGTGGTTTTGGGGGTCTGTTGTGGTTTTGGGCGTCTGTGGTGGTTTTGGGGGTCTGTTGTGGTTTTGGGCGTCTGTGGTGGTTTTGGGGGTCTGTGGTGGTTTAGAGGGTCTGTTGGGGTTTTGAGTCTCTGTGGTAGTTTTGGGGGTCTGTGGTGGTTTTGAGGGTCTGTTGTGGTTTTGAGAGTCTGTGGTGGTTTTGAGGGTTTGTGGTGGTTTTGAGGGTCTGTGATGGTTTTGGGGGTCTGTTGTGGTTTTGGGCGTCTGTGGTGGTTTTGGGGGTCTGTGGTGGTTTTGAGGGTCTGTTGTGGTTTTGAGTCTCTGTGGTAGTTTTGGGGGTCTGTGGTGGTTTTGGGGGACTGGGGTGGTTTTGAGGGTGTGTGGTGGTTTTGGGGGTCTGTGTTAGTTTTGAGGGTCTGTTGTGGTTTTGAGTCTCTGTGGTAGTTTTGGGGGTCTGTGGTGGTTTTGGGGGTCTGTGGTGGTTGTGAGGGTCTGTTGTGGTTATGAGGGTCTGGGGTGGTTTTGGGGGTCTGTTGTGGTTTTGGGCGTCTGTGGTGGTTTTGGGGGTCTGTTGTGGTTTTGGGCGTCTGTGGTGGTTTTGGGGGTCTGTGGTGGTTTAGAGGGTCTGTTGTGGTTTTGAGTCTCTGTGGTAGTTTTGGGGGTCTGTGGTGGTTTTGAGGGTCTGTTGTGGTTTTGAGAGTCTGTGGTGGTTTTGAGGGTTTGTGGTGGTTTTGAGGGTCTGTGATGGTTTTGGGGGTCTGTTGTGGTTTTGGGCGTCTGTGGTGGTTTTGGGGGTCTGTGGTGGTTTTGAGGGTCTGTTGTGGTTTTGAGTCTCTGTGGTAGTTTTGGGGGTCTGTGGTGGTTTTGGGGGACTGGGGTGGTTTTGAGGGTGTGTGGTGGTTTTGGGGGTCTGTGTTAGTTTTGAGGGTCTGTTGTGGTTTTGAGTCTCTGTGGTAGTTTTGGGGGTCTGTGGTGGTTTTGGGGGTCTGTGGTGGTTGTGAGGGTCTGTTGTGGTTATGAGGGTCTGGGGTGGTTTTGGGGGTCTGTGGTGGTTTTGAGGGTCTGTGGTGGTTTTGAGGGTCTGTGGTGGTTTTGAGGGTCTGTGTTGGTTTTTAGGGTCTGTGGTGGTTTTGGGGGTCTGTGGTGGTTTTGGGGGTCTGTGGTGGTTTTGGGGGCTTGTGATGATTGAGACCTTCTCATTGACGATGTGCATCTCGAAGATTCCGGCGTTGTAGTAAGCCAGCAGTCCGCTGTCGAAGAAGAACTCGGACAGAGCGAGGTAAACCATCCTGTCGTGATCTCTGAGGACCGGGTCCACGGCCGTGTTCACCAGGGTCTCGTTCTGACGGGACAGATCAAAGAACATCCCCTACAGGCAAAGAATAACATAAGACCGTTACCCTCCACCGCACAACACTGGATCAGGTTCTGAAGTAGGACCAGTGTCGCCTTCTGACCCTGAAGTTCATGTCGAGGCCCATGGAGGTCACCACGGGGTCATCCACGAGAGAGTAGTCTATCCCGATGTAGTCGTCCACCTCCGTCCTCACAGGGATCGTCTCCAGCATCGAGTTCACGTGAACGAGAGCGGCGTGATCCAGAGCCGGACAGATCTGAGAGAGAGACGGGTCAGAGAGAGAGGGAGAGACGGGTCAGAGAGAGAGGGAGAGACGGGTCAGAGAGAGAGGGAGAGACGGGTCAGAGAGAGAGGCAGAGACGGGTCAGAGAGAGAGGGAGAGACGGGTCAGAGAGAGAGACGGGTCGGAGGGAGAGACAGGTCAGAGAGAGAGGGAGAGAGGGTCAGAGAGAGAGACGGGTCGGAGAGAGAGGGAGAGACGGGTCAGAGAGAGAGACGGGTCGGAGAGAGAGGGAGAGACGGGTCAGAGAGAGAGACGGGTCGGAGGGAGAGACGGGTCAGAGAGAGAGGGAGAGACGGGTCAGAGAGAGAGGGAGAGACGGGTCAGAGAGAGAGGGAGAGACGGGTCAGAGAGAGAGACGGGTCGGAGGGAGAGACAGGTCAGAGAGAGAGGGAGAGACGGGTCAGAGAGAAAGGGAGAGACGGGTCAGAGAGAGAGACGGGTTGGAGGGAGAGGGAGAGACCGGTTGGAGGGAGAGGGAGAGACGGGTCAGAGAGAGAGACGGGTCGGAGAGAGAGACAGGTCAGAGAGAGAGACAGGTCTGAGAGAGAGACAGGTCTGAGAGAGAGACAGGTCAGAGAGAGAGACAGGTCTGAGAGAGAGACAGGTCTGAGAGAGAGACAGGTCAGAGAGAGAGACAGGTCAGAGAGAGAGACAGGTCAGAGAGAGAGACAGGTCTGAGAGAGAGACAGGTCAGAGAGAGAGACAGGTCTGAGAGAGAGACAGGTCAGAGAGAGAGGGTCAGAGAGAGAGACAGGTCAGAGAGAGAGACAGGTCAGAGAGAGAGACAGGTCTGAGAGAGAGACGGGTCGGAGGGAAAGACAGGTCAGAGAGAGAGACAGGGGTTACAGACCTTTTGGTTGAGGATGTAGCGCATGCCTCTTGTCAGAAAGCTGGACAGAAAGCCGTAGACCCTCCTGAGGGATCGACCACAGACACTTCCTGGTTACTGATTATTGATCGGCCATCGTTACGTCACTCTTCTGATTGGTTGAGGTTTGTATTATATATTCTTATATTTTTATATTCTTATATTTTTATATTTTTATATTTATAGATACTTCACCCCAGCGTTCCGCTGAACTTTGCCTTCATTACGGAGATGCTGGCGTCACACGTGGTGTTGCCGATCTTCAGTCGTCCTTCATCGTCTCTGATGAGTTTCAGAACCGTGTTGATGTTTACTCCTTCAGCCGACGCGTTGATGTTCCCTGTGTCATAGCTGACATAGAACATCTTCATCACCGATAGGATTGAGAGGACAATCATCATCATCGACTACCATCATCATCACTTATCATCTTCATCAACTTCCATCAACATCAACCACTATCATCATCAACAACTGCCATCATCACCATCAACTACCATCATCATCAACCACTATCATCATCATCATCAACCATTATCATCATCATCAGCTACCATCATCATCATCAATTACAATCATCATCATCAACTACCATCATCATAAACCACTATCATCATCATCAACCATTATCATCATCATCAGCTACCATCATCATCATCATCACTTACAATCATCATCATCAACTACCATCATCATCAACCACTAGCATTATCATCAACCACTTTCATCATCATCAACTATCATCATCATCAGCTACCATCATCATCAACATCATCACCTACCTTCATCATCATCTACAATCATCATCATCATCAACCGCCCTCATTATCATCAACCACTTTCATCATCAACCAATATCATTATCATCAACCACTTTCATCATCATCAACTAACATCATCATCATCAACCATCATCATCGGCAGCAGCAATTACCATCATCAACTACAATCACCATCAAACACTATCATCATCATCAATTATTACCATCATCATCAACCATTATCATCATTAGCTGCCATCATCATCATCGTCATCAACCCTTATAATCATTTAGCTACCATCATCATCATCAACTACCATCATCATCAACCACTAGCATTATCATCAACCACTTTCATAATCATCAACTATCATCATCATCAGCTACCATCATCATCAACATCATCACCTACCTTCATCATCATCTACAATCATCATCATCATCATCATCAACCGCCCTCATTATCATCAACCACTTTCATCATCAACCAATATCATTATCATCAACCACTTTCATCATCATCAACTAACATCATCATCATCAACCATCATCATCGGCAGCAGCAATTACCATCATCAACTACAATCACCATCAAACACTATCATCATCATCAATTATTACCATCATCATCAACCATTATCATCATTAGCTGCCATCATCATCATCGTCATCAACCCTTATAATCATTTAGCTACCATCATCATCATCAACTACCATCATCATCAACCACTAGCATTATCATCAACCACTTTCATCATCATCAACTACCATCATCATCAACCATCATCAGCAGCAGCAGCAATTACCATCATCAACTACAATCACCATCAAACACTATCATCATCATCAATTATTACCATCATCATCAACCATTATCATCATTAGCTCCCATCATCATCATCGTCATCAACCCTTATAATCATTTAGCTACCATCATCATCATCAGCTTCCATCATCATCATCATCAACCATCATCATCATCATCATCATCATCAACTACCATCATCAACTACTGTAATCATCATCATAATTATCAACTATCATCATCATCATCCTCATCATCATAAACCGCTGTCATCATCATCAACTACTATCATCATCATCATCACCATCAACTACTTTCATCATCATCAACTACTATCATCATCATCAACTACTATCATCACCATCAATTACTATCATCATCATCAACTACTATCATCATCAACTACTTTCATCATCATCAACTACTATCATCATCAACTACTTTCATCATCATCAACTACTATCATCATCATCAACTACTATCATCACCATCAATTACTATCATCACCATCAATTACTATCATCATCATCATCAACTACTATCATCATCAACTACTATCATCATCATCATCACCATCAACTACTATCATCATCATCAATTACTATCATCATCATCAACTACTATCATCATCAACTACTGTCATCATCATCAACTACTATCATCATCATCAACTACTATCATCATCATCAACTACTATCATCATCATCAACTACTATCATCATAATCAACTACTATCATCATCATCAACTACTTTCATCATCATCAACTACTATCATCATCATCAACTACTATCATCATTTTCATCATCTGCTGTCATCATCATCATAAAGGGGTCTGCACATAGAATATACAGTACCTAAGTTATTATGTTCCCCTTGGGCCGTGGTGCTGATAATAGACAGAACTGTTGGAGTTCTGTCTATCAGCGCTCTGCAGTAGAACTGTTGGAGTTCTGTCTATCAGTGTTCTGCAGTAGAACTGTTGGGCTTCTGTCTATCAGCGTTCTGCAGTAAAACTGTTGTGGTTCTGTCTATAAGCGGCCTGCAGTAGAACTGTTTGGGTTCTGTCTATCAGTGTTCTGCAGTAGAACAGTTGAGGTTCTGTCTATCAGCGTTCTGCAGTAGAACAGTTATGGTTCTGTCTATCAGTGTTTTGCAGTAGAACAGTTAGGGTTCTGTCTATAAGTGTTCTGCAGTAGAACAGTTGAGGTTCTGTCTATCAGCGTTCTGCAGTAGAACTGTTGTGGTTCTGTCTATCACTGTTCCGCAGTAGAACTGTTGTGGTTCTGTCTATAAGCGGCCTGCAGTAGAACTGTTTGGGTTCTGTCTATCACTGTTCCGCAGTAGAACTGTTGTGGTTCTGTCTATAAGCGGCCTGCAGTAGAACTGTTTGGGTTCTGTCTATCAGTGTTCTGCAGTAGAACTGTTGGGGTTCTGTCTATAAGTGCTCTGCAGTAGAACAGTTGAGGTTCTGTCTATCAGTGTTCTGCAGTAGAACAGTTATGGTTCTGTCTATCAGTGTTTTGCAGTAGAACAGTTAGGGTTCTGTCTATAAGTGTTCTGCAGTAGAACAGTTGAGGTTCTGTCTATCAGCGTTCTGCAGTAGAACTGTTGTGGTTCTGTCTATCACTGTTCCGCAGTAGAACTGTTGTGGTTCTGTCTATAAGCGGCCTGCAGTAGAACTGTTTGGGTTCTGTCTATCACTGTTCTGCAGTAGAACTGTTGGGGTTCTGTCTATAAGTGTTCTGCAGTAGAACAGTTGAGGTTCTGTCTATCAGTGTTCTGCAGTAGAACAGTTAGGGTTCTGTCTATCAGTGTTTTGCAGTAGAACAGTTAGGGTTCTGTCTATCAGTGTTTTGCAGTAGAACTGTTGTGGTTCTGTCTATAAGCGGCCTGCAGTAGAACTGTTTGGGTTCTGTCTATCAGTGTTCTGCAGTAGAACTGTTGGGGTTCTGTCTATAAGTGTTCTCCAGTAGAACAGTTGAGGTTCTGTCTATCAGCGTTTTGCAGTAGAACAGTTAGGGTTCTGTCTATCAGCGTTCTGCAGTAGAACAGTTGTGGTTCTGTCTATAAGCGTTCTGCAGTAGAACTGTTTGGGTTCTGTCTATCAGCGTTCTGCAGTAGAACTGTTGTGGTTCTGTCTATAAGCGTTCTGCAGTAGAACAGTTAGGGTTCTGTCTATCAGCGTTCTGCAGTAGAACAGTTGTGGTTCTGTCTATCAGCGTTCTGCAGTAGAACAGTTAGGGTTCTGTCTATCAGCGTTCTGCAGTAGAACTGTTGGGGTTCTGTCTATCAGCGTTCTGCAGTAGAGCCATTGTGGTTCCGTCTGTCAATGTTCTGGAGTGGAACCACTGGTGTTTTGGAGAACTTACAAGAACCAGTAGAGGATCCGGCGGTGGAAGTTCAGCATGATGGAAGAGTTCTGAATGTCGAACAGCAACCCGACATCAGGGATGAACTGAAGGTCGGCGTGAGACAGATTCAACTGGACTATCTCCACACTGACAACAAGACGGCCAAAGTATTAGTACACAGTATTTTGAGTATCTAAAGTACTGCGTCAGAAGTAAGTGAGTATCAGTACTCAGTGATTGTGTACTGGAAGCGTCCTTCATTGCCCTCCATCTCTGGCATCGTGATGTTAGTGAGCTCCTCCTCCACGAACCGCAGGGTCTCCGACTTCACTGGAATACCAAAAATACTGCTAGTACTACAGTATATACCGCCTCAAAGGAGTACACAACAGAGTACTTTGAATGTAAGCATAATAATACTGCTAGTACTACAGTACATACCGCCTCAAAGGGGTACACAACAGAGTACTTTAAATGTAAGCATAATAATACTGCTAGTACTACAGTACATACCGCCTCAAAGGAGTACACAACAGAGTACTTTGAATGTAAGCATAATAATACTACTAGTACTACAGTACATACCGCCTCAAAGGAGTACACAACAGAGTACTTTGAATGTAAGCATAATAATACTACTAGTACTACAGTACATACTGATTCAAAGGAGTACACAACAGAGTACTTTGAATGTAAGCACAATAATACTACTAGTACTACAGTACATACCGCCTCAAAGGAGTACACAACAGAGTACTTTGAATGTAAGCATAATAATACTACTAGTACTACAGTACATACTGCTTCGAAGGAGTACACAACAGAGTACTTTGAATGTAAGCATTATAATACTACTAGTACTACAGTACATACCGCCTCAAAGGAGTACACAACAGAGTACTTTGAATGTAAGCATAATAATACTACTAGTACTACAGTACATACCGCCTCAAAGGAGTACACAACAGAGTACTTTGAATGTAAACATAATAATACTACTAGTACTACAGTACATACCGCCTCAAAGGAGTACACAACAGAGTACTTTGAATGTAAACATAATAATACTACTAGTACTACAGTACATACTGATTCAATGGAGTACACAACAAAGTACTATAAAAGAAAACATAATAATACTACTAGTACTACAGTACATACCGCCTCAAAGGAGTACACAACAGAGTACTTTGAATGTAAGCATAATAATACTACTAGTACTACAGTACATACCGCCTCAAAGGAGTACACAACAGAGTACTTTGAATGTAAACATAATAATACTACTAGTACTACAGTACATACCGCCTCAAAGGAGTACACAACAGAGTACTTTGAATGTAAACATAATAATACTACTAGTACTACAGTACATACTGATTCAATGGAGTACACAACAAAGTACTATAAAAGAAAACATAATAATACTACTAGTACTACAGTACATACTACGGCAATGGCGTAAACAAAAAATTACTTTAAATATGAAAAGTATTATTAGTTCTAAAATATATACAACTACACTCGAAAGACAAGTTTTATGAACTTCATATCGAGCTTTCATAAATTAACAAATTTGATCTCGTTTATAATTTATCGGGATTAATGTTGATTACGCTTAAACAGATTTAATTTGGATTACGGCTTTTGATTATTCTTTCCAGGTTTAAACTGGATTAGATTTATCAGGTTTGATCTGGATTGTATTTAAACAGGTTTGGGTTTAATTATAGTTTAGCATGTTTAATTTGTATTTAATTCAAACAGGTTCGATCTTGATTGTACTTCACAATGTTTAATCTGGAATAGATTTGATAATAATTCAACACCTTTCATCTGGATTATACTTTAGCGGGTTTTTCACATCTTTAATCAGGTTTATATTTAAACGGGTTTAAACTGGATTATAATTAATCTGGATTGATTTTAAATCGAGATTATATGATGATTGTTCCAGTGTGGATTAAAGTTAATCTAGGTTCATTCTGAATACATTCAAACAGATTTAATATAGATTAAGTTTCTTAATTATACTTTAAAATACTTCCCTTTGATTTAAATTACACAGATTTAATCTGGATTATAATTGAACAGGTTTATTCTGGATTATACAATGGAACAGATGTATGCCTGCCTACTCACACATCTCCAGCCCTCTGTTGGTGATGCGTATTTTGCAGCCGGCGGGTTCGGCGGCGGCCATGATGGTGGACGCCAAAGAGAAGAGGAACAGAAGGGACAAAAGATGTGACGTCATCTTGATCCAGAAGACCTCGGCCTGAAACACAGAAGATTCAAATCCTGGATTAGAGCATCGCCTCTGAGTTCTGAGGTTGGTTCAGAGGTTCTGGTTCTGTGGTTTGGGTCTATCCACTCGTGATCACAACTATGCAGACGATGCAGTTCTTTCTGTGTCTAAACCGGATGCTGCCGCAAAGGTCAAGGGTCACCGTCTGAGGGATTCTGTCCGCCCTGTTGCTGCGCAGGTCCAAGCTGAAAACCTCTTCAGACTGTTGGGTCCAGAGGAGGAACCAGAGGAGGAACCAGAGGAGGAACCAGAGGAGGAACCGTGTTGAACTGCAGTAACCTCTCTTTCACAACACCTCCTCCCCCTCCTCCTCTCAGCAACCTCCTGACCCTGTTCTCTCTCTCTCTCTCTCTCTCTCTCTCTCTCTCTCTCTCTCTCTCTCTCTCTCTCTCTCTCTCTCTCTCTCTCTGTCAAACAAATTCAAGCTCTGGACAAAAACATTCGGACGGGAAGAGGAGGAGAACCCGTCTGGAATCCTGCAGAGAATGTTGATCCGCTTTTTTTTCTTTTTCATGTCAAACGTCTTCGCGTAGAATATTTATTTTCACAAATGTCAGCAACATTTCCGTTTTCCGGACATGGAGTAGCGGGACCTCTGCACGAATGTGAAGGACTGCATACGTTTGAGTGGAGCAGCTAATGATGACATAATAATAATAATAATAATAACCATCTTATTAATAATCTCTTACTATCCATCCTCGTGATTTATTCATGTAACGCTTTTAAAAACCACCGTTACAAAGACGGACAAAACTCACACTCAGCTTTCTATAGTTTAAAACAAAAGTCATAAAATGAATAAAATAGAATGCTGAGCTGAGGTAGAAAGTTGTTTTGCGGATGAAGCTGTTCTCTGATTAGATTTGTTTATCCTGATGGGTCACATTCGGAACCACTGTGACGGATCTTCATCTGAGGAGAACGGATTTGTCCTCTCATGCACACATCTACGCATTTCCGCACCAATCGGGGTCTCAGTGCCGACCCTTGATGCGGTCCCACCTCCGCCCTGAACCCAGCCGTCACTCCGACCTCACACCTCACTGCTGTCGCTCTCCGGCGCAAAACCTCCACCTCTCCAGTGTCCTCCTCCACCTGCTCCCGGCCCTCGCTACAGATCACATGTCCTCCACCAACATCAACGTCCATGGAGGCTCCTGCATGACC
Source organism: Lophius americanus (assembly GCA_037951165.1). Taxonomy (NCBI): domain Eukaryota; kingdom Metazoa; phylum Chordata; class Actinopteri; order Lophiiformes; family Lophiidae; genus Lophius; species Lophius americanus. The sequence goes on along the minus strand of JBBDHG010000285.1, from coordinate 320,127 downwards.
TCTGAAAGGGCTCAGAAACAATCCTTGGTGCGGTCCCAGCTCCGCCTTGAGCCCGACACTCCTACTGCTCTCACACTTATCCTGGACCGCGCTGACGTACTTCTCCGTCGCTCCAGACTTACCAAGAAACTCTCACTCTGACCTACGCTTTCTCTAAATCCACAAAGACAGGATGTAGCTCCTTCTGACCTTCTCTGCGCTTCTCCGTCGGCACTCTCAGAGCAAACATTGCATCCGTGGAACTCTTTTTCTTGAGGCACGGCATGAAACCTTCCTGTTGACAGCAGGTGGCGCTATTACTGTAACTGAATATTGTCATATGGACTCTTATCCAACATGTGGAGTTTGGGACGGATCGGATAAAGAAAAGGGAAAGAGACGTTATGAAAACATGTTCATCATGGCGAGGGATCAAGATTTGCTGTGTCGCCATGGCTACGCCTTTGAAACTATGGAAAAAACCTTTGTTAAGTTAGAATTTTTATGTTCTTAACATATCCTTACACCGAATTTTAGGTTCATTGGGTTAAAAACTGGAGGATGAGATCGTTTAAAATAGATATTTAATTTAAAATGGCCAACTTCCTGTTAGCGTTACATCTTACAGAGATATTTTTAATACACATGTTTATACAACAAACATGTGTAACTTAATTATTTTCATTTTTTCCTACTGTATATTTCTACTTCACTAGACCTCAGAGGGAAATATTGTACTTTAAACTGAAGTATTGTACTTTAAACTACATTTGGTCTGACAGCTAAAGTACAGCCAGAACATTACAACCAGCAGCCCCGTGACGTGACTGTGATTTCTGGCCTTCACTCCCCACACACACCAAAGTGCCTCTTATGTTGTTATTATTATATATTTAAGCATAGTATAAAACACTGAGGAGGATGAGGAAGATTAAATGTTACAGGCCCTCAAATGGAGATGTAAAATAATGCAGTGTAGAGGCCGACCCCGCGGACACACAAGCGAATCATCACGCCTGAAGCTTCAAACAGCCTTTGAAGAGCAGAAAGTCACACATACACACTAACACACACTAACACAAACACGTACCCTGTAATCTGTGGCCTTAATTACAGCCCAACCAATCAGAAACCAGCTGCTGCGGCCGCACCCACGCCCGCTGGACATCTGGCTAACCGCTAACTGCTAACCTTCAATGGAGACGGCTGAGTTCAAAGAGAAGGGAAGGTTAAGTCGGAGCTCCGACCTCAGCAGGACCACGTCCCTCAGGACAGAGTCTGAACTTTAGGCAGGAAGAAGTTTCGATAGATCACATAATAACCGCAGAGGAAGCGTTTAAAGTGCAGCAGAGTATTTATCCCGCTGCTGGCACTCCAGATCAGGTACTTCAAAGTGAGGCCAGAGATCTTCAAACGGCTCCGACAAACATAAGACATGAAAGAATGTTTGTACAAAGATATTTTATCGTGTGTGTTCATCCAGAATAAAAAAAATAAAATCCACAAATGAAGTTAGGAAAACAAAGAGAAAAGATTCTGTGGAAAGAATAGCTAACAGGAGATGCTAGCAGCTAATTCAGATCACTTTTTGAACAAAATAGGCTAAACAACATGTTGGCTACAGACGACGAAGAGAATATCCAGAACCAACCTGTATCTGATGAGTTCCTACAGAATGGGCCTTTACGTCTTTGTTAGCATGTTAGCATCTCCCTTATTAATGTTAAAAGTCTAGTCTAGTTGACGGAATAATCACGGGCTGAGATTATTTAGCATTAAACAGAATTAAAGCAGACGAATTAGGCTCAGAGATCAGGGAGGCTATATGTCACATACTCCATAAATCAAAGCCGTACCAGTAGGTCCAGAGGAAGTAGGGCCGGCGGAAGTAGGACTGGCGGTAATAGGACCAGCTGTAGTGGGACCAGCGGTAGTGGGACCGGCGGTAGTAGGACCGGCGGTAGTGGGACCATCGGTAGTGGGACCAGTGGTAATGGGACTAGCGGTAGTGGGACAAGCGGTAGAAGGACCAGTGGTAGAAATACCAGGCGCAGTAGGACCGACAGTAGGGGGACCAGCGATAGCGGGACCAGCGGTAGGGGGACCAGCGGTAGGGGGACCAGCGATAGCAGGACCAGCGGAAACGGGACCAGCGGTAGTAGGACCGACAGTAGAAGGACCAACAGTAGAAGGACCGACAGTAGTGGGACCAGCGGTAGTAGGAACAGCGGTAGAAGGACCAGGGGAAGAAGGACCAGTGGTAGTAGGAACGACAGTAGTAGGACCAGCAGTAGGGGGACCAGTGATAGCGGGACCAGCGGTAGGGGGACCAGCGGTAGCGGGACCAGCGGTAGTAGGACCAGCGGTAACGGGAGCAGCGGTAGTACGACCAGCGGTAACGGGATCAGCGGTAGTAGGACCGACAGTAGTGGGACCAGCGGTAGTAGGACCAGCGGTAGTAGGACCAGCGGTAGTAGGACCAGCGGTAGTAGGACCAGCGGTAGTAGGACCAGCGGTAGGAAGACCAGTTATCGGATGAGTCTCGAATACCAAAAGTAGTTTAACATAAATGGGACAATCACAATGTTCAGGGTTAAGTTAATAACCTTTTAATGTCCGCAACTTGACCGAACCTGTTTTTAATGCGACCCAGTGGCAGTAAGTACTTGCTAAAGAGTAAGGGGCCAAGGATGGAGCCCTGGGGGACACCACAGGTCAAAGGCTCCAGCGTGGAGGAGAGATTAACCGTGGCTATAGAGAAAGTTCTATTGGATAAGCAGGATTCTTTTGGGCATCTTAAAGCCCATGAGAACTTGAGATGGTAAGATATAAAATTAATAAGAAATAAAAGACGCAAAGAAATAATTTGGCCCTATTTTCTCCTTTGCGAGGACTTGAAATGGTTAAAATGGAGCTTGAGAGGCAGTTGGTTGGACTCCCTGTTGAGCAGGGCCATAATGACGGTTCTGAATGGAACACTAGAACCGGCACAAATCTTCCTCCAGGATTTAAAAATGAGATTTTTTTTAAACTCATTCCATCTCCATTCATATTCAAATCTGAAACCAGCCAGAATGACCCGACACCTTTAACTGGGACTTCATTAAAACACATCTAGCTATTAAAACACCCATTTAGTCCAATTGGGTTCCAAGTCGGGGCGACCAATTTGATTCAAATCACATTTCTTCGTTGACACATTGCGAAGGAACGGGACCACGAAGTCAGTTCGGTTCCCGTTGATTTCCCATTATCTCATTTTTTTTAGACATTTACGTTGAAAACTTTTTGGAAAATTGCTTCTAAACACGTCGAAAACTTCAGATTTACTCTCATTGGACTAAGACAAGGAAATGCAAAAGTCCCGATCCAGTCTAATGTATTTATTACCGGAAACTCTTATAGAAACCAGTCATGTGGTTAAAAAAAAAGCGGACGCCGGAAAGATGGTTAATGTACTTTTGACTCTCGGACACAGAGAAATAATTGTGAGAGGGAGAAATTTTCGTTTGAAGCAGATTGGAGTTCAGATTTTAAAAAAAAAGCAGAAAAAAAGCAGAAACTGAACATCAAATAAAGTGTAAATGTAATGACATGAAATGTGAAATAGTGCAAAAGTACTCACTGATCTGTTATAGAACAATGTCTGGATGGAGGGTTCTACAGTGCAGATCCTGATGGTTCTGCAGTTCAGGTTCTGTTGGTTCTGACAGGGCGGATGTGTCCCGGTCTTCTTCTCTGTTCACACTGACTGAGTCTCTTTGTGGAGAATGATTTATCCTGAGGGGATGACTCCTCCCCCCCAGTGGGATTCAGAGCGAGAGAGAGAGAGGGAGAGAGAATGTGTGTGTGTGGTGTGTGTGTGTGTGGTGTGTGTGTGTGTGTGTGTGTGTGTCACTGACTACTAGTTGAGCTGCTTTGATGGATATTATTGGACATCTAGTCCTCAGTCAGAGAGCAAAGACCTCCTCCAAGGCGGCTCTGGCTCCTTGGTATGTTGTCATATGACCTTCATCATATGACCTTCATCATGTGACCTTCATCATGGGATGCCCCGACCATGAAAACCAAGATTTCAGAATGAGATTTGTATCATTTTTAGTTGTATAGTGCATTCAAGAACATTTCCCTATTCTGCAGGATTTATCTCCAGGTTTTCATGATTTCCTCCGGGTCACATGACCCGCCTTCCCACAAAAACCTGACTACTGGTTTAATTATCGTTATTATTACATTTTACTATCCCGGAGCAGCAATCTGTTTTTACTGCGAGCAGTAAAATACAAACTAAAACTCAGCACATCACAAACATAGACAGATAGAGGAAAGAGTTCAAAAAACGAGAAAACAAGAGTCAAACATTCTCATTTAAACCGCTTCTATAATTCTGGTGGCCACAAACGTCATCAACTATTAACTTTTGTGTAATCCAGCTAACAAACAAACCTTCAGCGCTGAAATCATGACCTCCTTCGTGGAGGCAAACAAAAACAGTCAAACAGGCAAACAAAAACAGTCAAACAGGCAAACAGAAACTTTGGTTTGGAGTCTGAGCGGTCAGTGATGTCGGACAGGATGAGTGTTTGGAAGAAAAGAACCTTAAAGATAAAAATACGAGGCGCGACGGATCAGGAGGGTCAGACTGACCTCAAAACATAATGACATCACCATGTGTGCTTTAAAGAAAGTGGATGAGATGAGATGGGGCGAGGTATGATGTGGTGAGATGAGCTAGAAGGATGAGATGACATTAGATGAGATTGGATTAAATGAGATGAGATAAAGCGAGATGAACTACGATGAGATGAGATGAGATTAGATCAAATTAGATGAGATAAAATGAGATGAACCAAGATGACATAAGATTAAATGACACAGAATGAAATGAGGTAGGGTGTGATGAGATAAGATTACATGAGATTAGATTAAATGAAATGATATGAGATGAGATGAGGAAAGGTGAGATGAGATGAGATGAGATGGGATGAGATCAAATGTAAAGAGGTAGGGTGTGATGAGATGAGGTAGAATAATGAGATTAGATCAAGTTCGATGAGATAAGATTAGATGAGATGAGATTAGACTAAATGAGATGAGAAAAGGTGAGATGAACTACGATGACATAAGATGAGATGAGACATGATGTGGTGAGAAGAGAAAAGATGAGATGAGATGGGATAGAGTTAGGAGAACAAAAGATGAGAGATGAGATAAGATAAGATGAGACAGAAGGAAATGATGTAGGGTGTGATGGAAATTAAAAAAGATAGAATGATAAGAAATAGGCTGAGCTCAGATGAGATAAGGTAGGATGAGATTAAGTGAGATGATATCAGATCAGATCAGAGTCTCTGAAGGACCTGAGTCTCCTCAGCCGGTGTGGTCTGGAGTTATACGTCCAGTCCGGCAGGTGGTACCGGCAGGTGGTTCTGCCGGTACCAGTCCAAACAAAGCCCTGAGTCTGCATCAGTGACGAGGCCCACGTTTGTGGAGCCATCAGAGAACCTTTAAAGGTGTGTGAGATGAGTAGAGGGTGAATGGCCAGAACTGTTCTCTCTGTGTGGGGGGGTTCTGTACTGCTGACTCACAGCCTGGTATCCTCACATTGTGTGGAGGGTTGGTAAGGTGGCCCAGAACCCATGCTGTGGGGTGAAGGTCCACTCCTCTACGCTCTTACGTGTCCCTCAGCAGCGTGGGCTGTGTGCTGTTCAAATAACAGGAGAAACCTAAAACATGATTTTCGCTGAGCGTCTGCTGACGGAAGGATCTCTGTAGGAGGGAGATGATGGCGTGCTGAGTCAGCATAAACCTGAACAACAAAGGAACGCTGAAAAATAAAATACAATATAAATGAGCAAAAACATTTATATGAGGAAATATGGCACCAAAAAAAAGAAGAGCAAAGAAAAAATAATGAAATAAATAATAATGATAATCATTTTTTTATAAATGTATTTATTACGCACTTTTCAGTTGTTACAAATCTCAAGGTGCCACAGATTAAAAGCAGGAGCATAAAATTTAAATAAAACAGTTAAAAATCAACATTAGTAAAAAAGTTTTCTGAAAGAGAAATGCCTTTAAGCCTTTTTTTGGAATGCTTCAACTGTCTGTGGAGCCCTGAGGTGGTTTGGAAGTGAGTTCCACAGACGAGGGGCAGCAGAGCAGAAGGCGCGGTCTCCCATGGTCCGGAGCTACACACCTCTTCATGCACACATGAGGACACACAGATGGTCACATCAGTCATTAGTATTAGTCATTCACACTCGTATGAGGTTGCAGGGTTTTGCTGCTCCCGGAGAAATGTGCTGACTCGGCGCCTCATAAGCGCAGCCTGTTACTCCTCGGGGATAACGGCTCAACTGCGGCGACCTTTTGTGCTTTCACAATGTCGTCCTGTGTTTAGACTGGATAAATGAAAGCATGAATCACGTGAAAGTGTGTGTCGGCGTTCTCCTCCTTCAGACATCCAGCTGTTTCCATTTAATGCTGAGTCTGTTCATAACATCGCCCAAAACGTCTGCTCCAGGATTGATGGAGACAGATGCTACTAGACAAAAAACAAGCAAGTAAAGAAAACCTATCTTCATCAATCTGACAGACGTTGCGCCAGGCTACCGCGGCTAATCAGAACCTGGTGAAATGTTTGTGTGTTATCTCTTTTGTTCACCAACTGAGGCGTTAACGAGCGTTTGGCGTTCCTTCGTAAACGCTTCCGTTGTCTTTAGGCTGTTTTTGTTGACGTGTTTTGGCTTTTGCTGCGCTCCTGCGATGTCAAAAGGATGAAGATGTTTTCTGAAGATGTGTTTTCTCACGTTGCAGTGCGTTTGCCGCTGTAGGCCGCCGTAGAATTCTCTCTGATGGCCTCAAGTCGTCGTTAGAATGAGCCCAGGAAGGCAACAAACCGTTTCTCCAAGTCCTTCGTTCCTTCAGCTATCGGGCAGTTTAAGACGCAGACAATATTAAAAATGAAATGACTGTTATATTATATATATATATATATATATATATATATATATATATATATATATATATATTTACGTACATATTTCCACCACTAGGGAGAGCAATAAAAGTTTCGGGCGCATCATTTGCTATTGTTTATTGTTGTCTATTTATATTTATTTATATTTATATTTATTTATATTTGACTCTTGTAGTTCACATTTTACTCACTAGGGGGCGTTTAATGTGCGAAAGAAAACCCACTGTTTTTTAGAACATAATTTACTAGCTGTTGTTCCGATACGGACTGTTTGAAATTATTAATGAGTCACATTCGATTAGAGGAGTTCAATCAGGTAATTCTTTGTACAAAGCAGGGGATTGGGGGCTTTTAGGGGATTTTTTTTTTTTCAATATTTTTTCACGGACTTTTTTTTTTTTTTTTTTTTCAAACAGGCTTGTTGTTGTTTCTTTAATCTGCTGTTTGATCCGTGAAGGACTCTGTGACCTTGGAGAGAAAGTCTCTGGGTCAATTAAGCCTATTATTATTATTCTGTTGGGTAAAGGTCGCCGGGGTCGCCTGCAGTCAAATCTATCAGTAGTGAATATTAGAGGTGCCCAGCGATTGTTAGAAACCATAGAAGCTGCTGATCTGAGGTCTGCAGGATGTTTGTGTGTAAACATCTGGAGTCAGACTGATGTTTCCTGTTGGATGACATCATCGGGTCAATGTAGGGTCATTGTGACAGACTGAATGTTCCGGGGAAATCTTTCCAGGAAGTTCTAGAGTTTAAGGATCGACCTCACATATCAGTGTGTGTGTGTGTGTGTGTGTGTGTGTGTGTGTGTGTGTGTGTGTGTGTGTGTGTGTGTGTGTGCGTGCGTGCGTGCGTGCGTGCGTGCGTGCGTGCGTGCGTGCGTGCGTGCGTGCGTGCGTGCGTGCGTGTGTGTGTGTGTATGTGTGTGTGTGTGTGTTCCAGCTGGTTGCTGTCGGGCTGAATCCATCAACATCACACACATACTGGAGGAAAATAAAATCTTAGAATAAACGAGGATCCAGACGTTCGTAGGCATAAATCCAAATATTAACAACTGTCCAGAAACATTATTGCTTTTCAGTTAAATGTCATTCATTACAAGACATTAAGACCTTGTCAGCTGTGCTGCTGGTGATCCGGTCCGGGTGAGTCCAGTCCAGTTGGAACCGGTTATAAATGCAGTTTGGTGTTTTTTAAAAACATTTACATTCAATAATTAAAAGTATTCTCTAAACCTTTTGTCTTTACCGAGGTTGTTTTATGTTTATCAACCTTTGGGAGGTGCAGGCAACTTAGAGTCACCGAATCAAAACTGGACCCGGACAGAACCCGCACAGACGAGGGGAACAAGCCATCTCCGCACAGAAAAGCCGGTGGAGGTGGATTCTGACCCGGTACCTTCTTGCTGCACACAGAAATGCGCCAAACTGAGCCAACAGGATTTCTTTTGTTATATTTGCTACAGCGTTATCATCATCATCATCATCATCATCATCATCATCATCATCATCATCATCATAATGAGGTCATCTTTCATCTCTTCTACCTCCTCCAAAAGCACCGGTGACTCCTGGCCAGGAGGCCATCAGATAAGCAAACAATCCGGACCTGTTTACCTCGTCTGAGCAGACGGCTAACATGCCGACTCACCTTCCTTCATCTTCAGACGACCTTCATCAATGTCTGAAGTTCTGTTACCTCACTGCTGTTTTTCTCTCTTCGTCTACATGTTCTCCTTTCTTCTCTCGGTACCAGAGGGATAGAATCTTAGCCTTGTCCAACCCTTCCATCAGTACGTATTCATATCCCCCAAAAGTCGGGGACACTATGGAATCGTCATCGCCACTGCCGCAGATCCTTCGTGTTAACGCGATAACTCAAAAAGTGTTTCACGGACTACTTTCAGATTTTAGACCCACATAGACCTGAGAGTGAAAGAACTTGAGGGATTCGCGGAAAGTACGGTAGTATAATCCCAACACCAGGTGGGGCTTTTTCTCCAAACATTTTCGGGCCATAATTTCTCCATTTTTTTTCTCCATCCTTCAATTTTTGGTTGAACCTACAGGTGGACGCTGAGGTGGTGGAGGCTACATGTGGACGCTGAGGTGGTGGAGGCTACAGGTGGACGCTGAGGTGGTGGAGGATACAGGTGGACGCTGAGGTGGTGGAGGCTACAGATGGATGCTTGGGTGATTGAACCTACAGGTGGATGTTTGGGTGTTGGAGCCTACAGGTGGATGCTTGGGTGGTTGAACCTACAGGTGGATGTTGGGGTGGTGGAGCCTAAAGTTGGATGCTTGGGTGGTTGAACCTACAGGTGGATGCTTGGTGGGTGTAACCTACAGGTGGATGTTGGAGTGGTGGAGCCTAAAGGTGGATGCTTGGGTGGTTGAACCTACAGGTGGATATTGGGGTGGTGGAGCCTACAGGTGGATGTTGGGGTGGTTGAACCTACAGGTGGATGTTGGGGTGGTGGAGCCTAAAGGTGGATGTTTGGTGGGTTTAACCTAAAGGTGGATGCCACGTGAACTCCACTGACTCGTCAACCACCTGTTTCAGTATCCAGGCTCCCCCAAGCAACCACCTATATATTGACGGGGGCGGAGGAGTCAGCTGAGGTGTAATCTGGACCTTCCCCACTAAAATATACAGACTGCTCCTTTACCTAGACTCCAGAATGGGAGGGTGTGTTGGTGATGCCAACGGGCGTGAACGAGGTATCTCATGCGGACGCCGGCACAAACAAGCTCCAGCAAATACAAAAAAAACCTTCGGCATGCTAGACGGGAGAACTTTACAAACGTGAGGTCAGGGTTCAGAGGCTCTCCGCCCGATGAGTGAGTCTCACAGTCCACATCATCTTATCAGTCGTCACATTTCGTCAAAACATACTGGCGTGCATCCAGTTGATTCCCCTCAAACACAGACTTACAGTAAACATATGACCTTAAGTGGCGTCCTGCGCGCCGTTTAGAATTTGTGATCTGCGTATGTGAATTTTAACCCTTTAATGTTATTGTTTTTTTTTTAAATGATATAAAACCCTGATTATAATATGACCTGCATGTATATGCTAAAGAATAAGGGGTTCAGTGACAGAGCCATGGGGGACACCACAGGTCAAGTGGGCCGCGGAGGAGGGGGCATTGACCGTAGTTTAAAAAAAAATCATTTTTCCATTTTTTTTGTTTTTGGTGAGGACATTAAAAGAGTTAAGACATTAAAAAAAATATTTCTTTGCATATTTTGTTTCTTTGGGGGCATTTATCTAATATCTCACATTTTAGACACTCGGAATTTACCTTTAAAATGACAAATCGGACAGTCAGACAGTACAAAAAAAATAATAAGTAGTAGAGGTTGTGACACCTTTGGGACACAGAACTATTTCATTTTGAAGGGAAAATTGCTAAGTTGCCATGGTTACAGATCTGGTTCATGAAGCATATTCCCAATGTTTCCGCTGAAATTTTCGCAATTTTTTGCAAAAAACTGTTTTATAAATTGTTAATAAGAAAAAAAAGAAGAAGTTATGTTCAGCCTTCAGAGTAGAGAGACTATTAGGGTTCTCATTAAGTTTATCCGTCGTTTTCACAATGTTGATCCACGTTTTATCTTAAGTCACATGACCACGTGACCCGGAAGTTATGCGAAGCTACCACGGCTAATCAAAATATCATCAGATGTTTGTGTATTATATCTGTTTTATTCGCCTGATGGATCGAATTTTTAAAAAAAAGAAAGGTGGATCCGGAGGTGCGTCACCTTTAAGTTTCCTTCCTAAACGCTTCGTAATCCGATTGGAGGTTTAATCAGAGAATCGGCATCTGCTGTGTGTTACCATGTCTGAGGTCCGAAAATACAAACCCAATAAGGAATTATTATAATATTATATTTTATATTATATATTATTATTATATATATTATATTAAAACTATAGGTGTTGTTATTAGCACACTGTCAGCGTTCTAGGTAGGTGCTTAACACTCACGTATAACATTTTTTATTTTTTTTATTCTATTTTTTTTTTCAACCAATGGTTGAAATGTTTATGTTGGAGTAAAATTTGAAAGTGATTCATGATATGGTTCTTGAGTAATCGACTTAATAACACGAAGGATCTGCAGCGAATGCGATGAGGATTTCATTATATCCCCGACTTTTCGGTAATTTTTTTTTTTCATGTCCAACTTTATTGTCAATTTTTGTGCCAGACATTTGTGATAAAAGTCTGTTGTGAAAAAGTGAACTAAGAATACCAACATAAGAATTTGTGTCCTGTAGAATCTCCTGAATCTGCAATCAAGATGCAGAGCAGGTGGAAGAGTTGTAGAAACAACCTCCCCTTTCATGATTCATCCACTAGATGGCGCTGTCAGGGTCATTTATACACTTCAAAAACATCAGTTTACTATGATTTATCATCAGTAATCATCTTCATCAGCTCATCACTGAATCCAGTACTTCCATCCCAGCAGTCATTACACAATCTCTGACATCTATAGGCCTTAACTGCTTATTATTTATTATTTATTACTTACTTACTACACAAATGGTTTTTAATACCCAGGTAGATTTTTTATACCATTTGTTTTAGGCTTTCTTCTGTTGTTCTGACATCGGAATTTACTTTAATATAATCATCATCACAGTCAACAGCTTTAGGGCCGGGGCTGGATGTTTATTGTAAGAGCTTTAAGACTTTATGTTTTTATTATTTAACATATTTTCACCATCCAAGTTGATGAAGACATTTTTTCTGTAGCAACAAAAACGAAGATAAGAGCAAATAGTGGACAATTAAAGTATTATTATTATCCACATGTCATTAACATTAAAATTATTAACATGTCTACAAAAATATCTTGTAAGATTTGACCGAAAATGGAAGTAGTTTACGGACCCACCACAATAAAAGCCTGAATCATTAATGACTTAATAACATTACTGTTATTCCCTTTAGAGTTAAATATTTACACAGGAAGCAAGAATCAACGCTAAATATCACAAAACAATAATGAGTGAACTTTCATTAAATAATCATTCTCAACATTTATACAAAAATGTTTCATAATATTTGACTTTGAATAACAAAAACTAGCAAATTTCAGAGATATTATGATGTAAGAGCTGCATATTTTAATGATATAAGTATATTTAGGGACAGCTGAGTTGTTTTATCAACCTCCCGTCAAATAAAGTTGAGGTAAGGTAAATATTCAAAGCAGAATAAAGCAGACTCAACGTTTCCTTCAAAATAAAAGCACGCAACATAAACCTCAAGACAGCTTGGTCACAGGAAACACAAAATCACCTCTCTGAAGCCAAAACCATAAAAATGTATTTGATCACGAATGTCATGAATAAGTCTCTCATGATAATAAAAGCATTACGTTTTGACTTATTAAAGCGGAAATCTCTCCAACATGCTCAACTTTAAACTCACCAGAAACCACTGATAAACACACTATCACACTCTTCTTCAAACCTTTACTGCCATCTTGTGGTCGTGTTGATGTCGCAACAAGCTGCTGCCGTGATGTAATGTGATTTAAGCAGGCACCAAAGTTTGGTAATAATGTTAATTTCATGTCCTATATCACAGTAGGTGTGTTGTTTTTCAGGAGTTCTTGATGTTTTTGTTCTCTTTAAACTGATTTTAATCCTTATTACCAGGATGTTGAAGGCACAAATGAAGAATCTCAATATTCCTAATTCTTTAATTGCCCTTTTATAAAACGATGCGTCTCGTTTTCTCTTTACAGAGGCAGAAAAACAGACCGCTGAGAATCTCCCCAATCATTTATAATTCGATTTAAATCCTGTTTTACTGAAACTCATAAACTAGAATGTGCGACTTCAGACTGAACCCACAGCTCCTGACGATGATGAGGGTGACAGTAAGAGATGGCGGCCTCCAAACCTTTTCTGGAGCTTCACAGCGGAAACAAAGTCACATCATTCTCTGACATTGTTAATCTTAGAGTGTAAAAAGTTCTTGCTGGTGTCGAATCGTCGGGTCTCTGTACAATAACGTTCTAAGACCTGATCTTTTCGGAAAGCGCCTTGAGACGACACTCGTCGTGATTTGGCGCTACGGAAATAGATTTGAGTTGATATGAGAGCGGAGTTTTATTTTAACGTTACAGGATTCCCAGCGGAAACAGCTTTTTACTCTTTTTAAAAAAAAATTAAATTCCCATAAAACTTGCTGTAGAGCAAGATGTGTTGTGAGGTCAAAGGTCACTGAAGGATGGTCAGAGTGTCTCCATCAGCTCCTGAGTGACGTATGATCAGGGTTCGATGGGCGGACTTGTTGTTCAAATATAATAGGATATTAAATTCCTATGAAACGGTGGACTAATTTTTAATCGGAGGTATTATGATGATTTTATTCTTATTTTATAGATTCAGAGCAAAGCATCAGAATAGAAAATACACAAATTACAAAATTCAAAATTCATCGGCATAACACATTTTTGTGGATCCCTCTCTGCGACGTCCTTTCGTGAAAAGAAGCGGTTCTCACACTGTGTTTCATTTCTACACAGACAAAATAAATAAAGTTTAAAAACTGTCAAACTTGTTTACTTTTTCATTGATGTTGTTGGTCAGAGTCTAAGTTAAGAAACACTAGGAGTGAAAAAAACCCAAAAAACAGCAGATTAATCCCAACTAAAACAGACTTTGAGGGTTAATCAAAGCTTACAAGAGTTTCACAAAGCCATATTTTTGGCCATTTCCTGTCTCCACTGTTGATGGAGGGCGTGGTCCAAATTTGACCTTTGACCCCATGCAGCCTGATTCACAGTAGGAGACCTTTTAGACTGAGTGGCGTGAACAGTCTGTGAAACGGCCAGTAGTAGAATTTATAGCGGATGCTATACACCAATCAGCCATAACATTACAACCATTATCTGGTCACCATGGTAACCCATCAGTGGGTGGGCTATATAAGACAGGAAGTGAGCATTTTTTTTCCTGAGGTTAATGTTTTGGAAGCAAGAAAAAAATGGTAGGATCCAGATTAGATAGACCCGGTGGGTAAATTTAAACCTGTTGGAGTCTCAACAGAGCAAAACTGGGTTTAAAAGGAAATGTTATCTCCTAGTCCATGGATCATCTACGGGGATTGAGGCTCTGGGTGGAGACGGTACTTCTCAAATGTACCTCATATACCCGGGTGAGAGTTTGGGGTATCTGGGTGAACTCCACTTAGAATCATTTGACACTGTAGAGATTTTAGATATTTACTCTGGGACAAATTTAAAAAAAAAAAAAAAAAAAAACATCCAATATTGACTTTACTGTTGAGAAATCAGAAAAAAACGTTGTTGCATTGGGCCTCATGATAAAAAAGAAAGAAATTACCATTAAAGTAAAAAGGTAATAACAATAAGAAGAAAAAAGAAATGGAAAAAGTGGTCGATTACATCACAATCGATTCAAAGCTCAAAAGACTGGTAAGAAAACGGATCAGCTGACTCATCACCATCGACCCTGAGGGTCTGAAAGAGAATCGGTGTTTGGAGATAAGTAGACGAATGTCTCCACATATGAGGAGAGATTAAACTACAGAACACCCGAGCTGGTTAGTCTTAGAGTTAACCTGTTTGTAAGCTAACTATCAGGCACACTGTTATTCTGAGAGTTAACCTTTTAGTGTGCCTGACAGTTAGCTTACAGTTAGCCTGACAGTTAACCTGTTTGTCTGCCTGACAGTTAGATTACTGTTAGTCTGAGAGTTATCCTGACAGTTAGACTGGAAGTTAGCCTAATTGTTAACCTGACAAAAAAGCCTGGTAGTTAACCTGTCAGTGTACCTGGTACTTAACCTGGTACTTTAGTAAGCCTGACAGTTAGCCTGATGTTAGCCTTAACAATTAGCCAAATTGTTAAACTGATAGCTTACAGTTTGCAGTCTGACATTCAACTGTTATTCTTATAGTTAACCTGACAGTTAGCCTGGAAGTTATTCTGATAGCTGACCAGATAGCTTACCAGACATTTAGCCTGGTAGTCAGCCTTATTCCTAAACTGACAATAAGCTTGTTAGTTAGCCTGAAACTATTCCTGACAATTTGCCAGATAGTAAACCTGACAGTTAGCTTACATTTGCTCTGACAGTCAACTTGTTGGACCATGAAGTAAACAATAAAAGCCCACACATTAAACTCTGATCTGGATCTAAGTAATATTCTGGATCTGGATTGTCCAGTCGTTAAAGTTATTGGGCTCAAAGGACATCAGCACTATGAGATTATTGACAATGATAGTGTAAGATTTAACTGTGCTGATCGAGATTTGTTTGAATATACATTTATTTAGTGAGCCACCACCTGAATAAACCCACCATTGGTGAAATATTGTGTTTCATGAATAACTACCAAAGTAATAACAATGACTCTTGATTCTGAGGGGAGATTTTCACGTGATGTGGGTCAGAACCTCAGGGAGAAACCGGGGAGCTATTTTGACTGGTAGGTTTGAGAATCTCTGGGTGTCCGGACCTGATGAATGACTACGTGTGCGTCATTAAATCGATTTAAGGATGACGTCATCGTTGTGTATTTCGTAGTGTGTGTGTGTGTATATATATATATATAAATATATATATATATATATATATATTGTTATTTTATATTGCTCTGTGTGCTCTTTGCTTCCCAGTCGTGGGACTAATAAAGGTTTATCTTATCTTATCTTAACTCTTATCATCACGACTATTTCAGTTTCTAGATTCTCAAGAGATGTAATTCCCTCCGACAACCAGCAGGTGGCAGTATCCTCCCTCCGACAACCAGCAGGTGGCAGTATCCTCCCTCCGACAACCAGCAGGTGGCAGTATCCTCCCTCCGACAACCGGCAGTTGAGAGTATCTGCTCTACTTCTTCCCTTCCTACAAGTCTGCAGCTCGAGATTTGAAAGTTCCTCGTCTGGATGTAAACATTACAGAATTTACACACGGAAAACTCGGTCAATAGTTAAATTCGGGTTTAGCTTCTCGTTTAGCATCATAGGAACGTCTGGACAACAATGTTGGGACACAGGAGACTTCTGGATATTTTATCGTTGCTTTTCCACCTTATTTGGCCCAGAATGGTGGGCGGACTGGAAAAAGGTAAGTTAATAACGTTAATGTTCCTCTACGGATGTTTTCTGTGATATTAAAGGCTTTTTTTTGACCGCTGTTTGCGGAAACGCTCCGACTGACGTTACAAACGATCTTACGTCTGGGTAGAAACAATCGTAACAGGATAATATAATGAACTAGTGTCTAAATGTATATATGTCGGTGTTACGTACATATGTCGGTGTTACGTATATATGTCGGTGTTACGTACATATGTCGGTGTTACGTATATATGGTGGTGTTATGTACACGCTGTGTTTTGCACATAAACCGAAAGGCATTATTAATATTTACAAAGGAAACTTCTTCCCTCTGCAGGCCAGAACGTTCCTACACTTTCGTTTTTGGACTTGCTCCGTCCATGTTTGGATGACAACAACAACGTTCACCAATCAGCCATTACATTAGAAACCCTGACAGGCGTATTCAGAAAAACACCGTTTACCAGGTTACCATGGTCACATGTCAGTGGGTGGGATATATTAGGCAGGAAGTGAACACTTTTTCCTGACGTTGATGTCGGAGGCTTCTTTAGAACCACTTTGGTGTTTAGTTCCCACCAAAGGGGTTCTAAGGAAGGGGAACCAGGGTTCTTGATGGTTCCTGGGGACTGAAGGCTAACCTGGGTTTTCTGATCTCACAGAAGATCCACAGGAGCAGAAACAGCTGAAAAAGTTACGGCCTGTTTTCAAAGAAAATTCTCAGATTACATTTCAGAACCAAACATTGTTAGATAGAATGATCGCTACGTCATCGTTGATGGGTGTCCGTCCCTGAGTTTCTTTCCTCTGACATGACGCATCAACAAAAGTCAAAGCCTCCGGAGATGACAAACCTCCAGGTCTCAGTTTCCCCGTTATGTCATCACAGCCAAGATGAACAGTCCCATAATAGTTCAGCCCTCACCCTTCGACTCGCTGACCATGAAACGCAAAGTTGGTTTGAGATTCAAGAACTTTTTCCTTCTTTTTTCAACATTTGAAGAGAAAGAAGAAAAAAAACGGTTGGATCCAAGATTTCTTTTCTTTCTTTCACTTGTTTTAACTGATATTGTTTTGATTTTCCCCTCCCAATTTGTAGCTTTAACTTCTGACCACTCCTTTACCTGTTCTCTGACTTTTCACCTTATTGCTACAGACACCTTCATCCTTCTACTCTTCGCACATAACTCCGGTCCAGTTGGACTCTACCACGACCGTCTCACTTCCTGCACTTAGAATTCAGATGCAGATTGTCCGTTTACATCCCATCAGGCTCGGCTGGTGTCTGAGCTGAACATGCTTATCTTTTTAGAAAGAACAATCAATAATGTCCTTCATGCTTTGAGTGAATACGGGGTGTTCCTCATTCGTCTGGTTTCTCTCTGGTCTTTTCAGAAGCTGTCGTTGTGAAAGAAGACAGTGACGCCGTTCTGCCGTGTTCCTCCAGCAACAGGATCAACCTCGAGAAGATTCTCATCCTCTGGAAGAAAGATGATGAGAAGAATGTGTTCTTGTATGATTCAGGGCTCCATTACAATAATGCATTCACTGGCCAAGACCCGCAGTTCAAAGGACGAGTGACCCACTATCCTGATAAACTGAAGAACGGTAACGCCTCCATAAAGATCCAAAACACAAAGAGGGCTGATAGTGGAGTCTACACCTGCTTTATTCCTAACCTACAGCCACAAGAACTCTACCCCGTCAAACTAGTTGTTGGTAAGTTATGAAGTTTTATATGAAGACTGTTTCTTCTTTGTTTCCTGTAAACCACAGACAATCAGCTACAGTCTGAAAATATTACTCTAATTACACCTCAGCAGTACAATGTGGACGGTTATCAATCACTTCTTCAATCCTACACCCAAAAGAGGGAGTACAGCGCTGTGAGAAGGTATTGGCGCGCCTCCTGGTTTCTTCTGCTTCTGTTTCTGTCTGACTGAACTGAGTTCAAACTAAATGGGAGAGAAAAGCACCTCCATAAACACAAGAGGCCAGTTAAAGACCATCCTTTGATTTAATAAGACATAAAGCTATGGAACCATTCAATCGCTGGCTGTGGAAAAGCAGAACTTAATAATCGAGATGTTCTTCACCTTCGGCAGCGACATCTGCAACCAACCGGGTCTGATATCTGGAGATCCGTCTCTGACGTCCCTGTGGTGGAGTTTTCATCCACTCTTCTCTGTAGGACTTTAGTGGAGCCACATCGGAGAGTTTGTGAGCAAGAACTGATCATCTCAGGTCCCACCACAGCATCCTAACGGGGTCGGGGTCCAAACTTTGAGGAGACCTCTCAGGAGCTTTGATTTCAGATCTTTTGTTGGGGGACTTTCCTGCTTTGGATCATTGTCTCGCTGTAAGATCTAACATTCTCCTTCGGAGCCTCTTTCACACAGACCCCAGTTGATCTCAGAGAACCTTTAGGGTTGACTAAATAAAAGATTTTTAAAACTCATATTAGCCTCTGTTGATGGGTCACAGGTTCATTATGTCACCCGCTCTGAGTAATTATCAATGTTCTTAATTGTCTTCCAGAGATGAACCTGAAAGACCGATCAGGGGAAATCCCAGGTGAGTCATGATGTCACTGGTTCTCTTTTCATACTGTCAGCTCAGATATATATATTTTAATGGAAAAGTTCATATTTTAAACACTAGGGGGAGGTTTTCTAAATGTTGCGAAGAAGTTGAGTCGTGTTTGTACGATATTCACAGGTGCGTCGCGGCGGCCCTACGTCACCATCAGTAATGTGAGCGCGGAGGGGGCGTGGCTGCAGTGTGAGGTCGAAGGTGTTTCTCCAACGCCTGTACTAGAGTGGAGGGACGACGATGGAAATGTCCTTCCTGCTGTACAAACATCGGTCGCAGAAAGAAAAGGACTTTACGACGTCTTCATCGGCACCGTTGTGACGAAGGCCAGCCGCGTGTGGTGTGTGGTCACGCAGGAGGAAATCAGCCATCAGGCCGCCGCTGAGATCTTCGTCCCTCTGAGCGGTGAGCTGGCTGTCTAAGACATTAGTCATAAAAGAAGGTCGTTACTCTCCACTTGTCAGACGCGTCCCGTTGTTGTCGTGTCTTTGGTCAGTTTGTTTCCTGATCTGCTGCACATTTTCAGCGTTACATGAACTTTGTGTTGTGTTTCAGCGCCCCCTCATCCGGACACGTCCCCCGGTGTGCACTGGACAGCATTGATTGGACTAATGGTTGTTCAGTTTGTGGCTTCGGTTCTGGTTGTAGTTCTGCTCCAGCGTTTGAAATTCATCAAAATCATGAAGAAAAGAAAAAGTAAGTCAACAGAAAAAAGAGAGAAAAGTAAGTAACGCGTCCGTCAGACGTTAGGTGGGTTTAAACGGACGCGTGTTTCCACACAGATACGGAAAAGAAACCAAATCAGACAGAAAGTGCTGCATGTAGACGCCCCTCTCTGATTGAGGGGGGGGTCTAAGTCCTGTTGGAACGGCGACCGCTGCATGTAAGCGCCCCTCTCTGAAGTCGATCCGGGTTTTCAGGATGAAAATGGTGACGAGGAGTTTCTGGTTAAACATTCTGGAGGCCAACTTCAAGTTTTCTGCCACAATGGCTTAAGTAATGGCAGAGGAGGAAGACCTCAATGAAGGTCTCCGACCATCAGTGGATACAGATTTCTGACTGAACTTTGAGTGGAAACTACACACCGCACCTTTAATTCTTATTGCATGACGGCACAAATGTTGCCTTCATGCTCCTCCGTCAATATGAGTACAATGAACTCATGAAGTGAACAAAAGTTCACAAAGAACAAAAGACTTTATTCTTGTCAGACATGCTGTTTTAAATAAAAGTTGACTTTTTGTAATAAACCCTTTTGTTTTCTGCAGGTTGGTGTCAGTGGAGTCCAGATCCCCCCCCCCCCTCTCCTCTCAAATTAGAGGATTTGTTCACAATGAACGACGTGAAACCAAGATCAGCATTAACGTGTTTGATGGTGAGACCAGAACCTGACTGCTCAACCCGTAAGTGTGAAATGGGCCTGTCGGTTCCTCTGGACCATCACTAGTTTGTTTTCTGAGGTCTAGTGGATATGAGTTGGTTGGTGGAGGTTCTGTGGAGAAGGTAGGAGCGTAAATGGACTGGCAGGTGTCCGGAGTACGTGAGCAGCAGGTTTGTGGGTTTCTCTCTCTTTTGGCTTCAGAGACTTCATGTCTGAAACTATTAACTCTTAATAGTTATTATTAGCGTCATTATTATTATTACACAGCCTTATATCATAATTACGTTCCCCAGAACGCGAGCGCTACTTACTGAGACGCTCATTTTAATTTATTTTTCTTTTCCACCCACGTTCCTCCAGGGTTCTGTAAATCCCGGACCAACTGGGTTATTGGTTCTGATGCTGTGAAACAGACTGAAAACCTTTTGTCAATCTTTATTCCTTCTTTGTGAAATCAGGTCTGTTGTTGTCAAAGAATAAGATGTCTTTGTTATATAAATGAGGAGAGCTCCAAAATGTTGAATTTAAACTGTTTAAATGACATTTCATTGTTTTGGGTCGATGCAAACATTTTGTCACATTTAATGATTTTGGTTGTTTTTTTTTGTTCGGACACGTTGAGCCGATTTACTCAACACGTTACAAAAACATTGAATTCAATGTTTTTACATCAACTCTTTTGTCATAAAATCAGATGGAAGTGTAAAAAAATAAATTGAGTTTTTTCAGCTGTTTAACGTTTTCAGTGGCTTTAGGTTTGTGTTCAAACAGACAATATTTAAAGAGTTGTTAGTATGTGTGAAGTTTATCTGGTAATATTTGGATTGGATTGAGAAGTCAGGTGTGTTTTCTTTTTAACTCATTTTTCTTAATCTCATTTATCCAGAATATTTCTTTGTACCTTGATTTATAGTTTTGAAGTTGCCGGGATACCTTATGAATAAAAAGTTACTTTTTCAATTCCGCTCTTTGTGAATGTTTATGCCTTTTATGTTTTTGGATTAAACGGCAGGGACGGGTGGATTTTTAGAAAAAATAAAGCTCCATGTGACCAAAACAAACATTCAAACAATTTAAAACCAAGTTACAGTATTTTTATAACATATCAGCAAAAACAGAAGGTCTACAAACCAGAACCAAAAATCTTATCCCTTAAGCCTTAAGGCTTAAGGGAACATAAAGCGTCATAAAGAGAGTTTGTCCATTAACAGATTGGTTCTGGTTGGTCCGACTCCTAACCTTCGTTACTATGGCAACTTATGTTGGTGATCCGGTCCGATCCGGGTCAGAACAACTAGTTTTTTAGTGAAGTTACCGAACCACCTTACCTGACAGGTAAAGTCTGGAGGCCTGAACCACTGAATATATGTGTGTTAATACATATAAAAGGTTGTAATCTACTTCGTCAGAGAAGTCCGATACAAAGGTGTGCAGCAAAGATGGAGTTTCTGAAAAGTCAATATGAACCAATCAAATAGAAGGAGTGTGAATAATTACAGGAGACACAAACTCTCACCTAAAAATCATTCTTCAATTATAAGCGTAGACGTTTCCATACGTTTAATCGGAATAAACAATTCAGTTCATTTGTGTTGGATGAAGATGAAACATTGAATGTGAGCATCTCCAATAAAACCTTCAAATCATCGTCAGAGTTAAAACCCTGACGATGATTTAAATCCTCCCACTGGTTCAAAAATGATTCTTACTCACTGGTCACTCAAATCACCTCTGGGTGTGAGTCCTGTGAGCCACCTTGTGACCTTCGACATTTGGGTCAGGTCACAGGAAGTCTGTAAACAGGCTTCCTGTTTACAGACTTCCTGTTTGTGATGTCATCCTTTTCTACTATTTCCTTGTCTTTCAGTTTTCCTGTGGGAAAACTACATCTTTTCTTATGTCATTGTCTCTCATTTTCCTTTATTTCTCCGTCATCTTTTACTGTTTTCGTCTCTTTTATTACTTCTTAGCCGCTCTGGTATGTGATGTTTTCTTTTTATTTATCCATCTGTTTTTATATTGTTTCCTTCGCTGTAACATTGGTTGTCGCTTCGATGATTTCTCATCCCTAGCCTCTTGTTTTATATAATCCAGTGTTCACCTCGTGTCTTCTCTTCTCTTATTATAAACATTTAACAACATTGCAATTGTTTTGCTGTGCAAGATTTGAATAAAAGTCAAGATTTATGTCAAATGATGCGGTACTTTTGTAAAGAGTTTCGGATTCATTGATTGTGTTACGTAATGGTGTTATTTATTTATCCAGACACATCAGGCAAAATTGGCAGTTTTTGATTTCTAAATTACTTTAACGCCTGTGCATAAAATCTGGTTTCCATCTTTTGCCTCTTTGAAAGGATAGAAATCTGTTTTGAGTTGTTTTCCCCAGAGACGGGTCCAAAGGAAAATAAAGTTAATGATATAAAATGATTGAATTTGTCCTTGTGTTTTCAGCTTTATCTTTATGTTATTATTGTTATTGAGCCTTGCGTGTCACAATGTCTGCAGATACTACGGTGGCGGCCACCGTTCTACGGTAGGTCTCGTGATTTTCGAAAAATACGCTCATTCGCACGTTACGTAATAATTCACAAAATGGACCGCACCATTATAGTCATTTAAAAGGGGGGGAATCTGTTTCATTATTAAATACTATCACGATCAATTTAACCACTGGGATGAAAATGTAAACACAATTCGGTTTACCCAGAAAAACGATTGAAACGGATAAAGTTGCAGGACAAACGAACACTAGCGTTGTCGTTTTCGTTGTGTCCTACCCGGCGAGTGTCAGATGTAAGACCCGCATGTTCTGACTTTGACCAGCCTCGATCTCCTGACGTTTAGCTGACGTTACCATCAGCGACTACCTTTAAAGTGTTCGTATCGCCAAGACAACAGACGCGGATTTTAATCATGGTGGGGATTCTGGAGTTCCTGACCTTGATCGTTTTTCTGCAGAACATGTGTGGAACATGTCAAGGCATGTTTAACGGTAAGAACGGTAATATGTTGCTGTGGATGAATCTACAGGTGTATTTGCTATCTCAACGTACTGAACCGTTTTGAAGTGTAGCCATCAATCAATCAATCTTTATTTATATAGCGCCAATTCACAACAACAGTTGTCTCAAGGTGTTTTCCGGAAAGAAAAAAAATTGTTAATGACGTCGTTAGTACCAAAAATGATTGTATTAATAATAGTATACAACTATAACTACTACTAAATAGCTATATGCAAATACAACTGCACAAAACGGAAAAAGCACACCTGACTTTTGGCAGGAATTTAACTCCATAGAACTACAATGTCGGTAAATAGGCACGCGCTGAGGCGCCATGTCTAATTCATTGCCGGGAACAATAATTCATAGTTGGCGGAAATTGGCGTGGCGAAATTGCTCCAGGGTGCCAGCTAGAGGAACACCCCCTAACCCTATTTCACCTCGAAGTATGGCCGGGGGATTCTGGCTTGAATGACAATTGAAGGTTTGTTTGTTTTTTGCTGAGATTTGAGGTCGTGATTGTTCTCAAAGATCTTCCCATTCTTACATCATATGTGTCACATACAAAGAGCCAGGCTACGTTGGAAGCTAATGAATCCAAGATTTACCGAAACATATGGTGCAATGATGTAAACCTAACTGGGAGTCGGTTTGAGTTTTTTTATAAACTGTCTGGATGGTATAGGGCAGCGAATATTGTCTGGTCAGAACTCCATTCTTCTCTCTAAAGATGGACCCTGTTGTTCAGTTCCTGTGGAGGCGTGTCCGTCTGGTTTCCTCTCCAATCAGGTTCACAGATGTTTTTGTCTTCCAGGGCCAGACGTCGTCCATCTGACCGTGAGAGAAGGTGATGATGTCGTTCTACCCTGCTCCTTCGGCTCGTCCAACATCCAGACACAACTCTTCGACTGGAAGAAAGACGGTCAGAAGGAGGTGTTCCTGTACGACAACACCGTTGTTTACGGTGACCAACGTTACGGTCAGGACCCTCAGTTCAAAGGTCGAGTGTCTCATTATCCAGGAGAGCTGGTGTCTGGTAACGCCTCCATACGTATCAGAGACACAAAGGTGAAGGACAGTGGAAATTATACCTGTGATTTTCCTCGCCATCAGCCGAGTAGACGTTCCCGCGTTTCTCTTGTTGTTGGTGAGTGTTTGAATGAATTGTTATTTTTACAAAGACAGCGCTGACTGTGAATGACGCTACAGCCAGTTAGCTTGGCTTAGCATACAGACAGGAAACACAGCCTGTCACGCTCAGTCCAAAACTAAGAAAATCCACCTAGAGGTTCTGAATTTCCGTCATGATCTTTAATATAATATACATTTTAATATATACGTATTAATATATGTCTGCAGTGATCTTTCCTGCCAGTTTCCTGACTCTGGTAGAGTAGAAGTGACGGGGGGGTTCCTCCTGCAGTCCACTGTCATCTCTAGAGTTTTGAGCTTGTTCAGCTCCATGTTGTTGTGACAACCTCAGACTTCCAGCCGTTCAACCTCCCGTCTGAACGCAGGCTCCTCGCCGTCCTGGACGAGACCGATGACCGTTGTGTCATGTGCAAACTTCAGGAGTTTGACAGATGGGTCGTCAGAAGGGCAGTCATTCGTGTAGATGTGACAGCACACAGCCCTGTGGGTCCCCGTGATGATTGTCCTGGTGGAGGAGGAGATTTTACCCAGCCTCCCCGGCTGTCTCCGGTCCGTCGGGAAGTCTGTGATCCTCTGACAGGTGGAGGCTGGTTCAGCGAGCTGCAGGAGTTTGGAACAGAGTGTTCTGGTAGGATTATGTTGAACGCTGAACTGAAGTCCACAAAAAGGATCCTTGCGTATTTCCCCGGAGAGTCAAGATGTTGCAGGACGAAGTGAAATCCTGTGTTGACTGCCTCATCCACTGACAATTTTGCGGGTAGGCGACCTGCATGAGTTTCTGCAGGTCGCCTACCTGCAGAAACTCCCCATCACATCCCCCCACTGACCCCAAGCCTGTCTCACAGGCTTGGGGTCAGTGGGGGGATGTGATGGGGGCAGGGGGTGTTGATAGTTCAGACCAGGTGTCGATCCTGCATTAAAACTTTTTCAGCTTCTCGGCCGGTTGAAAGCTCTCCACAGCAGCGGATGTTGGTCTCCTGTGGTTGGTGACCTCTCGCAGGCATAAACCGCGGGCACACAGACCGGGAGACCAATGGGAGGAGCCGGAGGCTGCAGTTTAAATATGTCCTTTAAATCCGCTCTCCCTGAACGTTAGCGTTCACTTTGGCGGATAATCGGTTCTTCATATGACAGATGAAGGCTTCCGGGTTCAGTTTGAATGTTTACTGCCTCAAAACAATTCGGAAAAACTATTACCTTAATAATAATAATAATAACAATAGATTTTGGATCAAATCTCAAAGTGCTACAAAGTAAAAGCAGATAAAAGCCTCAATAAAAGAATAAAATAATAACTATATAAAAGACTGACCAAAAAGCATTAATGTTAATTACAGTTATAGGTTCTGCTAGAAAGGAAAGTTTTAAGTCCTTTTTTAAATGTGTCAGTTGTCTGTGGAGCCCTCAGATGGTCAGGGAGGGCATTCCACAGACGAGGGGCAGCAGAACAGAAGACCCGATCACCCATGGTGCTCTGGGTGATCGGGCATTTGACTGTATTCCATTCCCACTGTATGTTAATGCTAACATACAGTGGCAATTGCCGATTACATGCTAAAGTAGCTAGCATTGACGGCGCGACAATAATCAAACAAACTATTTCACTTAACTTAGATTTTCCCGTTAATCTTAAAAAAAGCGTTTGTTGATGATACGCTTAGTTCTAACACACATTTGTCAATCCAAAAAACTATATTGTGCAGAAGACATTAATTATGAGCTTTTTGTTGATGTTTTGTTCTGTAGGGTGAGAAACATTCAGCCTTTAAAAATCTCCAAACCACTGAGCATCAGAACCGATCAGAACCGTGTAAACACAATGTCCTGAAACATCAATGTTGGCAGTTATGTTCATAATTTCGTCGGAATCAGGGGTCCTTTATGTTAACTGATAAGAAAAAAACAACATTTGCATCTAAACATGAAAAATGTGACTTTACAGTCAAACACTTTGTTTTTTTTTAAATTCTTTTTGTTATTGCTGAAATCATTCAGACATACGATTGTGAGAACAGGTGAAAAGAATTCAGATGTTTTTCATAAAGTGAAATGAAACTAATGTTGTTAAACGTTCAAGTGATTTCCTCTGAAATCCATCGCGAGATTCTGAATGCAGCGTTGTTTACATACATGTTTGCTAATGCGCTGGCTTCTTCTCCTTCTTCTCCTTCTCCTCCTCCTCTTTATATGCTGGCCAACAGGACACTGGTAAGACACTCGTCATTCCTAACTTAGACCAGTGCTGTTTCTGGACTATGGTGAAATCTAAAACCTGATTGGAAAACCTCAACTAAACTCTTCTTACGCAGAAAATCACACAATTGTTCGGCCACCACTTTCTCTAAGATTTTAGAGAGGAAGGGCAGGTCAGATATCGGCCTGTAATTTTTCTAAAGCCTCTGGATCAAGAGTCGGCTTTTTAAGCAGCGGTTTGATTATGGCTATTTTAAAGGACTTTGGTACGTAGCCTGAATTTAAAGACAGATTGATGATTCCTAATTGATCAGCAAACAACCCTCAGTCAGCAACTGTCTGTCACATCTTCATCACACCGACAGTCCATCAGTTTGTTTTGTTTCTCTGGTGGTTTCCATTTGCTGAGCTTGGGATGTTCTCCTGCTGTCTCTTTAAGTTGTTTCCTGTGTTTGTGTGACTCAGAGCCTCTATTCCGCCACATACCCACCCCCCCACTTAACTACTGAACTCTCACTCCATTTCTAGACTAATGAGTTCGTGCTCTCTTTTGTCTTTCAGAGTTCTACTTTAAGGACCGATCCGTAGAAATCCCAGGTGAGCCATGATGTCACACCTTTACATCTGCAGTGTTTGCAGAGCTAGATACCAGTGACATCATCAATCACTATCTTCTGATTTCCCCTGATCGGCTGTTAAAGGACAGAATCTGTGGGTCAAAACGGTTCCACGCTAACTTTTTACACTGCTGCTCCAAACTTTAACAGTCACCTCCGCCCAGTAACACATTTTAAGTTTCCACTTACACCGTCTTGAAATGTTTTTCAGGCGTTTGTCCAAAGCCGTACATCACCACCCTGGATGTGACAAACACCATGGCGAAGCTCCGGTGTGAAGTTCACGGTGCGTCTCCTAAACCACGTCTCCAGTGGATGGACGGCGCCGGAAACGTTCTAGCTGCTGAAGAACCACAGGTCAAAGAAACAGGAGGGCGCCACGACATCATCATCCAGACTACTGTGAACAAGACGGACCATTATCGGTGTATTGCCAGTCAGGAGGAGTTCCACCATCAGACTGGACCCTCTGAGACCTTCATCTACATCAGTGGTGAGATTCTCTCCTGGTTTAATCATCAAGAATGACAAAAACGTTTCTTTGAGGCCACTTTCCAAAAAGAGCAGGACCAGACAGAAGTCCTTATTTGTACAGAGACCCAGAGGATGGAGGAGCGGTCGGAGGCCACCGGCTGCTTCTGTCCTAGCCTGTTTCTTCTGAGTTTGTTCAGAAAGTGGAGTCGCTGCTGAGCCTCCCATGCAAAAGCCTTCTGATCACATCATCACATTTGCTTCCACCGCAGCTCTGCTCCGAATTTAAGGCAATTATTTATTTATAAAAGTAAAGGTGGGTAAAGAAGAAAAAAAGATTTACCTGGATTGAAATAACAATACCGTAATCAGTATTAGTCCTGAGGTAGGGGGAAAATGTTTGATCTCCCCTTCAGTGATCTGTGTGTGAGCCGTACGCTGACTCTACCGAAGAGTGGAACCAACTTGAGACGGAATATTTTTCCGATGATCACAGATGAGGATTGACAATGAAGTGAAACTTTCTCCGTCTTTCAGGCGTTTGTCCAAAGCCGTACATCACCACCCTGGATGTGACAAACACCATGGCGAAGCTCCGGTGTGAAGTTCACGGTGCCTCTCCTAAAGCACGTCTCCAGTGGATGGACGGCGCCGGAAACGTTCTAGCTGCTGAAGAACCACAGGTCAAAGAAACAGGAGGGCGCCACGACATCATCATCATCCAGACGACTGTGAACAAGACCGGCCGCTACCAATGTGTGGCCATACAGGGGGAGTTCCACCATGATTCCAAAATATCTGAGACCTTCGTCTACATCAGTGGTGAGATTCCCTCATCGTCTTTGTGTTCGGACCCTTAAGCGTCTTTTAAGTTTTGGGTTGGACCTCAGCTGCAACACAATCATGCGACACAACACAGCATGGTCTAAATTCTTCTGCTGCAGAAGGCCATTTTCATTCTACTCTAAGTGGAAGACCTAAGTGTCTTCCTTGCGTTAAACCATTGAATTTCATTGCTAATATAACGGAGTTGGTGTTGTTGAGCGCACACACACACACACACACACGACTCTAAATGAGGGAGAGATTGACGATCAATCGTGAGATCCTCGCTCACCATAGTTGTTCTGATGTGTTTCAGGCTACCAAACTGGACCTTGGATCACTGTAGGTGGAGTGATTTTGGCAGAAGTTATGATTGTGGCTGGAATATACATACTCTACAAATACTTTAGAAATTGTGAGTATAAATCATCTGACGACAGGCAAATATTTGGAGGGAGGGTCACTGAACTCATTTCTGTCTCTGCTTTCTTTTTCAGCATGTGGCGACCACAGAAATCAACTTCCCATCACAGTGGGGGAGAGGGAAATTTGTGTCCCCTCCTCCCCCCCGCCTGCCTAACCCACAGTGTCACCCACAGACAGCATGAGAATTGACGCACCATGTCCGTGCACATGTGCTGTTCTCTGGAATAAACAGACGGCATTCACAAAGAGAAGAGGGTGACAGAAAGATGACTTTACGTTATTGGAAAAACTTTCTTTGAACGTCTTCAACTTTCAAAGAAAGACCAAAAGCTCTGGGGGACCGTGGGTCGGCACCGTGCCAGCGTGCATGTGCGACGGTGAAGAAGAGCTGAGTTCTTCTGAGGTGCGAGTTCCTCTGAGCCAGGCGTCCATCGCTCAGCAGGTAGAATGCCGTCCACCTGTACGAAGGTCGGTGGTTCAACGCTTGCAGTCAAACATGACCGAGGGCCTTGAGCAAGATACTGATCCCAAAGTTACGCCTGATGCCGGTTGATTGGTTCCCTCTGCTGGTGAATGGGCGGGGCTTATTGGCCACCTCTGTGTGAATAATGACTCCTGCTGCAAAAGCGTTTTCTGGAGACATTTTTATCCCCCAAAAAAACAAAACGGAATCAGGATTGTCATTGAACCCGGAATCGTCTGAAGCAACTGGAAAAGTTCTGCCGATTTTACAGAATCGTTAATGTCAACCAATAACTACACACCGTTCTCTTTTGCCAAGTCACTGTTAAAAACAGATATAGAAAGAGATTTTGACTCTTGAAGGCCACTGTAGATTCTTGGAGAGGGAGGGGTGAGCTAAGGCATATACAGCTGGCTACAATCTGGAACTTCGGCACTCGAGGGTGCATAGTTTGACACACTACACCAGTGGTCCCCAAACTAAGGCCCGCCCCCACATTTGGCCGGCCCCCCCCTTTTTTTTCTTCTTCTTATCAAGATTGACAGATGAACATCTGCATCAGTGTTTGAGACTGGCTGTGACTAGAATGGAACCTGACATTCAAGTTAATGTTCCATGGACTTTCTTTCTGTGAAGAACCCAGAGAGGGTTATTTGGTGATTATTTATTTCATTAATAGTCTTATTTATATCCAGGCTTTTTTTCTGTGAAGAACCCAGAGAGGGTTATTTGGTAATGTGTGGCTTTCTGGAAAACAATACCCCTGCACTACACTGTAGTCACTACAGCATTAAAGTATTTCGAGGCATCACTGTGGCGCAGCGCGCTACTCATCTTTAACGCCCATCGTCTCTTACGGGGAAATGTTTCGCAGTTGTAGCAATTTGAGATTTGATCCAAATGTAAAGTGCAATTATAAATTAAATGTATTATTATTACTGAAAATCGTTTCAAGTATTTCCACCTAAATGTGGACTTTGTGGTGTTGTTCCTTTAATACGTTACTGTGAACACACTTAATGACGACATAGTCATTATTAAAACATTACTGTTTAATGTTTGTATTTGATCCACAACACATTAGCTTGTTTAGTGCGTAGGAAAAAAAACGGATTATTTACATCTACTGTCTTCACATCCATGCTAACACAATAAAGACTTATGTACAACAAATAACTGGTACAAAGGATTAACTCACTAACTTTGAGGAGAAAATACACAAAATCGCAACGAAGCTCGACCCAGCTGCCCTGAAATAAACCAAAGAACGAAAACAGGACGATCACAATCTACATGTTTACAAGGTTTGCCCCTTTAGGATCTGTATAAATACACTCTGTTCTGGTTTATGTACACGACCCGTCTCCTCCGCACACGCGGCGTCACATTTTATCCCAAACAAAAAAACACAGGAACGAGTGGTTTTAGCGTCGCGACATGCTAACAGCTAATCTGAGCGGTGCAAAGAGAGTCAAGCTTCAGCTAGCATACAAAAACACTTCTCCTCTTTTTTTATAGATTCATCTGAAGCGTTTAACAAAAGTACAAAGAGACGTAAAATGAGAGAAAATAAAACTCAGGGTTTGCATAGATTTTTCTAGAGACGTAAAAGTGTTTGAAGCTGCGGCGGCGTGTTTGTTGTTGCAGTAGTAAGATAACATTGTTCGACACGGGGTGGAGAAAATAATAGAAACAGCGGTAAGGGTAAAAGTCCAAGAGCTTCAAACTGGCGGTTTGAGAAAATAACTAGTTATTTGAGCCAAACTTAATACATCTTCCAAAAGAACCCGATCTCGCTATGCTAAGAAACTGCGTACGCTAACCATGAGAAGGTTTTCCGCTTCAGTCAGTCACCGCGGTAACAAACGAGATCTCTGAAAGTAGCCTTTTTTCCTGACTCCTCCCCTTTCCGGGCCTGAAGCAGAGCCGTCACTCCTGCTTTGTACAAATGTTTACCCCCACGTATAATCTTGTTTATTCTGATGCGTGAGGGTCCAGTTCACAGAGTTCCGTTAACGCCACGGCTTTAAGGAATTTTTCAAAAAATTAAAAAAAACAGCTTGGCCCCGCCCCTCTGACCAGATCTACGTCAAAATGACGTTGAAAGCCGTTCAGTGGTTTCCCTCATCATCCCTCTAATAGACAAAACGACTCGTGAAAACCTGGAAGCGATGAGTCGGACCGATTCTCTGACGTTAAAAGCGACGACCCGATTAACGACGACGCGGCGAGAATCAGAATCAAAAGATTATTTAGCACCGGTTGAAATGATAAATCACAGCATCGACTATCAGATGAAGGACAATATGACACAAGAAATATAAGAGTGTGTTATAAATAAATAAATAAATAACATGTCATTTTCCGAACGGCATTTTTCGTGTTTCAATAATATTATTATTATTCATGAGCCGATGTTTTATTCATAGATTTAAAGGATTGTAATATGTTCTATAAACTTCATCTGAAGATAAGTCTATCATTAATACCTTTATAATTTTCTACATGTGTTGCTTAGTGTCGTTTCAGCAAACCCAACTCAAAAGTTGCGATGGGTCGTTTTTTCTGTCGTCATGGTAACAGGATGTTGAATGTGGGATTATTTTGCACCTAAGCGATGAAAAAATGAAGTTCCTCTCCCTCAGTAAATCATTTATGATGAGAACTTTTCTGTGGAACTTTAGTTGTCACGTTTTAGTTTCCCAGTCCGGGAAAAATAAAGTCTAACTGATGCACTTGACTTTCTGTGAAATATGTTAAAATTAGGGATATGTTCTCGTTGCGTCGAGATACCAAAGTATTCTTTTTTTTGAGAATCCTCATTTCACAATGAGACCCATCTTTTAATTTTCATTGTTTTGAGATGGATGCTTTTATCTGTAGAATCTATTTTTGCAGCACCAACTCATTGTTTTCCTCAAGTCTAGTTTTTTGAGGAATTTTAAGAATTTTTAAGTTTCTCATGAATTTCAGAATTCCAAGCGTTTTTCTCGATATGTAAAATAATTAATTTCAGACATTTTTAAATCTTTGAGAGTTAATATGAAACTATTATATTAAGTATTCGTCTCAAGTCGTTGTTTTTTGAAATCCGCTGCTTACCATAATGCTATTGATTAAAAATATGACTTTCAGAAGAAGTTTGAGAGTTTGCCATGATTTTTACATATACAGCTGGTTTTTTTTTTCATTTTAACAATTTTGCTGTCTGGTATGAAATCCCATTTTGAGGATTTTGCATAATTTTAGGATTTTTGTTACTAAACTAAGTGCTTGTTTTACGACATTAAATAAAACGTCACAACTACTGTATTAAAAAGCCTCATTATTTTGACTCACGGGATTTGTTATTTTTCATTCCACCGGTGGAAATGAGCTTTCAGAATAAAACATATTCCATGTCTTACAGCTTTTCCCTTTCAGGGTCGCGACACAGCGGAGCTTCTCTTTCCTTCCATCGTTCTCGGCTCCCAGAAAAAAACACAGTGCAGAAAAAATATCATCCTGCTCCTCATCCTTAGAAAACATGAAAATCACAAACAAAAACAGTTTCAATCCTTCACAGAACTTTATCGCTGAGGATCTGATGGATCTTGCTGTTGAAGACGGGTTCTCCAGAACTCCCGCTGGTTGGACCTCTGTGGCTCAGAGAGAGAACATGCGTACAAAAGTTTCTTCATTTAAAAAAAAAAAAAGTTCAGTTTTAGCAGTTCATTACTGTCGTAAAAAGTGTTCATTAGTTGATGTCCTCTATTAATGATGCCTCTAGAACCAGAACCTCTGAGCTTAAATGAAACGACCTGCTGACCCCCTGGAGCCGGAGTCACGTCACGAATCCTCCAGCAGCTTCACCTTCAAACAAACCCAAACGATTCGACATAATCATGATTGATAACGACCTACAGTTTGGGTCGGGTACCGCTCTCCGTACTTTTAAAACCTCAGGACCAGGGCCGCTCAGTCGGTAGAGATCACAGGTTCGATTCCACCTGTGGCCCTTTGATACATGTCACATCCCCATCTCGCTCGCCGTTTCCTGTCATTTTTCAGCTGTCCTGTCAATAAAGGCGTAGGCGCCCAGAAAAAACCCAAACAAAACCAAAACAGCAAAAAATCCCCTGACATGATGACATCATCGCTACAGCTAACGATAGCACAGCCACGAGCGGCTCTGAGCTCCAACCCACCATGCAAATGTCATAGTGAGACGGCGACATCATCATGACATCACCACGGGGTTAATTGGCCAGTAGGATCAGTTGGTGACGGTAGCTGAGAATCTTGGCTAGCGTTAGCGTGGACTAGCGTTGGTTAAACGGCATGGTGCGTTTTGCAACCTTGCAATCAGATGTAATTAATGGAAAAAGAGAAGCAACGCCTGACCTTTAATCTGAAAAGTTCAAATTATTTGAACTTGTATTCGTGTCTAAGAGCTGCTATAAAACCTGAGACGTGCTTTTCCATAGAAAATGTCTTTTGTAGTGCGTCAAAACGTTATGACATATGTTGACACAGAGAGAGCAGAGAGATCATGGCACCCGACCCAAACTCAGGTTTGAATCCTACGGACCATTTATGCTCCATCTGCGTACCAAAAATAATTGTGTCCACAGGGAGGCAGTGAAGAGTCAAGTTTGGTTGTGTTGATGTAGCTAAATAAAAAGTGGTGGAGGGTTTCTCTGATTTATGAATGACTTAATTGTCTTGCTTTTTCCTTTTTTTTGGTGCAGGTTTTTACTACAATAAATAGATTTTTTTTCTGTGAGGCCATTTAATCTCTATATGGGGACAAAGAGAGAAAAATGTTTTCTTCTTAGTTAGTGTTCATAGATGTTTGTTCTGTCTTACCTGAATCATACTGACACTGCCCCTAATGGTTCCTGGTGGTACTGCAGTGCTTTGTGCATAAATATTATTAACTTTTTTGTTCAGAACTCTTGTTAATTAGGATGATTTGTTTACGGTGAAATCCTCACACCGCATCCAAAGTCTTGAATCCTCTTATTCAGATAAATGGTTCCTTTGTGAGAATTTTTCTTTCTCAAACCAAATAGATCAGAGTTGATGAGGTCACATAGAGGTCCAATATGATCGGATCAGCCTCCACCTTTAGTGGTTGTTTGGGTTGAATCAGGTCAACTGCAGAGCGTCCGACTGTGTCGCTCTCCTTTCTTGATTCTATTTTGACCTCCGCTCACGTCTCACTCTTCGCTGACGCCGTGTTCCCACGCCACCTTAGCTTGCTCATCCCTGGTAGCGGCGATCAGGGGCTGGGAGATCTTACGTGGCATGGGTCGGGGTGCAGGAGGAAGGGGTGCCGACTCCTCCTCGGGGATGCAACCCTCTCTGGGGTAGGGTTTGGGGGGCAGGGCTGGGGGCGGCTCGTGGAGGTGGTAAAGAGGAGGGTGGTGTGGGATGTAGTGGGGCTGGAAATGGTGGTGGTAGTAGTGGTGGTGGTGGGGTTGGGGGTGCGCCCCTTCCTGCTGCTGAGGTGCTCCATTGGAGGCCGGAGCCTGGAGATGCACTTGACCCCCCGTCTGAGCCGGGGTGACTCCTCCTGGGGCGGAGTGGCTGCGGCAGGGAGGAGGTTTTACTCCGTCCAAGACCTCGGGCTCTGAGGTGCTGTACCTGACGGGCTGGTAGGGCGAGTCCAGGTCTTCTTGGTCGGTGGTCCAGGCCTGACTGCTGGGGGCAGACTCCAGGGTGTCGGTGTGACTGGCTGGGGGGTCGGAGGAGGAGGCGGGGCCCCCAAAGTTGCTCTCACTGAGGGAGGAGACTCCAGAGCTGGCGCTGCCTGAGAGGGTGGAGTTACTGCCATCCAGGATGGACTGAGGACTGGTGGGCGAGGCAGGTATAGGGTGTAGGGGGGACTACAGAGAGAGAGAGAGAGAGAGGGGGAGAAGGGGGAGGATTTAGCATCAGACTTAGTAACTCATCTTGAAATTTCATTCTAGTATTTTTGACACGACCCTAAAACCAAACCAAACTTCTTCCTGACGGGACGCTCTGGGGACGAGGAACAGTCTCCGCCTTTATTTTGTGAAGGATTTTATTTATATGCGTGAAATCACGACAAGCGTCATCTCATAGCACTTTCCACAGCAGCAGGTCTACAGCCTACCCCATATTGACAGCGAGGAGGAAAAACTGCTGCTTTACAGGCAGAAACCTGGAGCCACGCCCCGCTTTGACCCGCTGGGTTAGAATCACGGCAACGACGCAACTATTAGTCAGAGTTCTTATGTTTGAGGGGACGGATGTACACTGATCAAAAAAACAAGGGAACACGTAATCATCCCAGTATTTCACACAGTCAGTAAACTTGTGGGATCTGGATCCGTCCAGTTTCACCTGCTTTGGGCCAAATAAAAGTGAAAACAGCTGGACAACCCCCAAAAGGTTCTGGTTCTGCAGGTGGTGGCCACTGACCAGTTCTCTCTCCTCATCCTTCCAGACTGATGAGAGTAGGTCCATTCTGAGCTCATGTGACTGACAGTAAAGAGTCTGGAGACGCCGCGGTGAAGGTTCTGCTGCCTGAAAAATCATCCATCAGGACCAGCTGGTGATGGGTCGGTGATATTCTGGGGAGGCAGATCCTTGGAGGGTCTCACAGACCTCCAGGTGTTAGCCAACGTTGCCCTGACTGCTGTTAGGTACCAGGATGAAGACCTCAGACCACTGTCAGACCTCACACAGGGGCAGTCGGCCCTGGGTTCCATCTGATCCGGGATGATGCCCGGCCTCATGAGGTCCGAGTGTGCAGACAATTCCTGGATGATGGTTCTGATACCATTGGCTGGTCCTCACGTTCTCCAGACCTGAATCCACCTGAGAACTGGACGAACCAGGACGTACTCTATGGGTGCACCAGAAGCCACCAACAAGAACCACAGACTGTCAAGGAGCTCATGGATGTCCTGATCCAGTTCCAGGAGGAGATCCCCAAGGACATCATCCTCCATCTTGTCAGGAGCAGGTCTAGATGTTGTCAGGAGAGCTTCCGGCCACTCGATGGTTAAACACACTCCTATCATGAGTTGCTGTGATGAATTTCACAACAGTTGGATCAGAACCTGTGCTTTCGTCTCTGATTCAGAGTCCAGTCCTGGTTTCCAGTGACCTTTCTTACGTCATTTTGTTCTGCATGAGTTACCAAATGTCTATCAATGAAGATTTTCAGCTTGAATATTTGATTCATCGTGATCCGATCAGTGTTTTAAGTGTTCCCTTAATTCTTCTGAGTGGTGTATACAGAGAGAAAACGGTGGAGACGGGTCCAATTCCCTAAATCTGAAGCTACGTTATCGTCACCACTCTGACATTGAGCCTTAAGGTGCTCGGGTCGTGTGGAAATCATGAACTCATCAGATTCGAGTCACATTCAAACAAGATAGAAGCAGAGATTAGTTTGGACTCTCAGATCAACCAGCAGCATCAGGATTGTTTTTATCCTCCAAGTTTAAGATAAACATGTGGCGACGTTTGGTGAGCTTGTAAAATATCCCAAACAAAGTAAATGGACGTGAAAGAAAAAACAGACAGACATTCATCCAGAGCAGCAGGAAAGAGGAGGAGGAGGAGGAGGAGGGTACCTTTCTTAAGGAGCGCGCGGGGAGAGCTGGAGGGAGGTCGCTGACCTGCTGGTGGAAAGCGTCAAAGTGCATCGACAGGTGTTGGCCTACAGGGAGAGACACAGCAGGACGGACTGAGAGAGATTCACTCCAGAGAAGAAGAGAGGAGTCCTCCCTCCTCCTGTGGATTCCTCCGCCTCCTTCAGTAGGAGGACAGAGGAGGTTTCTGGAGGAGCTAGGAGTCATAAGTGTGTCCTTGCTTCCTTCTCTCACATCCTCAGTGGGCGGAGCTAAGATGTGAGTGATGGAAGTGAGGAGACGCGTCGGCTTCATGGGAGGCAGGGTACTAGAGGCGGGCAGGAGGAGGATGAGGAGGAGTTCATGATATGACAGAGAACCGTGCATCAATTCTTCTCAGACATGAGTCATTCTTCTGACAGGAAGAAGGGAGGAGTGGAAGATGAGAGAAAGGAGGTGAGAAAACAGGCTGATGACGGTTATTCACTGTCAGAGGAACTCCTCTTCCTTTCCAGAACTCCTGTGTCTACGTGTCTCTGTGGGTCCGGTTCTCTGCTGAGTCTCCATAAAACCACATGAACAAGGAGATCAGACCTTTTCTCTTGTTTTTATGACGCCTCCATGTGTCTTAGAATTGTCCCCTGAGGAAAAACAAGGCCTACCCTGTCCTCCCCCACAGCAAGGGTATATCCCCAAAAAGCCCCTAATCCCCTGCGTAACACAAGCAATCCCCCTGATTGAAGTCTTGAGAACGGATCCCGCCCTGGTGAGTAAAATATGATCTATGAGAAATGGATCTAGAATCCATTCTTGTGGGCCAAA
The DNA here is from genome assembly GCA_037951165.1 of Lophius americanus. NCBI lineage: Eukaryota > Metazoa > Chordata > Actinopteri > Lophiiformes > Lophiidae > Lophius > Lophius americanus. The sequence continues at coordinate 282,512 of JBBDHG010000285.1, read as the reverse complement.
TTTGGACTAAATCGGAGCAAAAGTTGAGAAATGGGGGCACAAAAACACACAAAGTGAAGAGAGGAGTCGTACCATGGGGCAGGTTACGTGGAGGGACAGGAGGCGCCATGACTCCACCAACATGAGTAGAGAGGAAGGGGAGGGCTTCCCTGGTACCGCTGTCCAAACTCCAACTACTAGGGGTGGTGAGGACTGAAGGAGAGAGAGGGAGAGAGGACAGAGAGGAGGAGGAGATCACAGCATGGAGTAAAGTAGAGAGGAGATACATTGAGGAAAAGGGAGGTGTCAGGCGAAAGGAGAGGGAGAGAGAGGAAAGAGAGGTGGATAAAATAAAGGATTGGAGTGAGGGGGAGGTACGGAGAAGGATAGGGGGTTGGTGAGCAGCGTGAGAGTTCAAGTGGAGAGGAGGTGAAAAGAGAAGATAGGTGTTTTGTAGAAATAATCTTGGACTCATGGCGTTCGTCCTGCAGACACGTGAGGCGTGCGGTTTACCTTTCTCCGCCACAGAGAGGTTGGGGTCGCTGCAGGGTTTACACGGACCGATCACCTGATGGAACAGCGCTCGCTGGAAGTTCATTAGCTGTGGAGAAAGAAGAGTCATCATGGCAACGATCCTCTCATCCAGTCCTCTACACCTGAATGACATCGCGGGTCACCCACCTGTCCGTTCTCGGTGATGTTGTACATGGCGCTGCTTGGCCGCTCCCTGTGCGGCGGCAGCAGCATCAGCATTTCTCTGCTGTGTCGGTATTTGTCGGGCAGGGACGGCGAGCCGACTGCAGGCAGGAGAGAATGCTTAAAACACGCAACAACACGACGAGCATCCGATAAACAAGCTTCACAGCCGCTCACCTCTGATGGTTGAGGGGGCGGAGTTTATCATCTGGGAAGGTGCAGAGTGGGTGGAGCTAAGGCTGGAGGAGGAGGGGCTTGCCTTCAGCAGGGATATTGATGTTGAAAAGAGAATATTGACGTTGACATAGTGAAAAAGATAAATAATTACACATGAAACGTGGATAAATACATTTATAAATAAAAATGTTCTGATTGGGTACTGAACTTTTCAGTGCGCCAAATTATTACGGCGGTACTACGGTGGGGTTGCGTGATCTTAAATGAGTCGCAAGTCATAAAACCCTGTTTCACATTAAAGACGCTGGATATTCTAATTGAATTGCTTGAAAAAACGCGGTCAGTCGGGCGTAAAAGCACAGGAAGGCGACTACATGATGCATCTCCTACATTTTTGGTGAGTGTAATGTCAAAATTGAGATTAGATCACACTACGCCACAAAATATCGCAATACTAAACTTCACTGCAGTACCCAACCCTTTATTACGGGGTACCGTATTTCATACCAAAGCCAGGTCACAGCTGGCTGAAGCAGCAGCGGGGAGTGACTTTAGCGTGGAGAACCACTGACCTGCATGCGGTAGAAGTCCTCTGGGTGCTCCACCAACACACCATCAGCCAGGATCAGCAGACTGCCTACGTTCCCCGTCTCACTGGAGTTGTGAGAGGAGAGAGAGGAGGAGGAGTTGCGTATTGGAGTCAAAACGGCTATTGGACTGGGAGGTGGGAACAGAAGATGGAGAGAGAGGGTAGGATGGGTAGGATGGAGAGAAAAGGGAGGAGAGGTAGGATGGAGAGAGAAGGGAGGAGAGGTAGGATGGAGGGAGAAGGGAGGAGAGGTAGGATGGAGAGAGAAAGGAGGAGAGGTAGGATGGAGAGAGAAAGGAGGAGAGGTAGAAGTGCAAAAAGGTGAGGAAGGAAAGGAAGGGACAAAAAACAGGGCGCGCAGCCATGCAGAGTAAAACCGAAACATGCAGGTGGTGTTGAGGTGGAGATGCAGTGAAGAACCAGACAAGAAGAAAGATGCAGGATGGGAGAGAGAGAGTGAGAGAAGAACAGAGAATTTCAGAAAGTGTGACGTTGACCTGAGAAGATGCAGTGAGGAAGAGCTCAGTAATGAGATGAAGTTGTTGGGATGGTGTCTCCCTGATGTTCTGGGTGAGTGTGGTGCAGACCTGTGCCGGTGCAAGAGTTTGAAGCTCTCTGGGCTCATGGGGCTGTGGGAGTTCAGGATGCCTCTGGGAAGGTTTCCTCCTGAAGCAGCCTTGTCCAAAGCGGGCAGACCCTGAAACGCCACATAGAAACACTGCTCTGAATATTCAACCTGCTCCTCGCAGCGTCACTCCTCTCAGGCTCCACACTGAGCTTTCTTCACCACATTCGAGAGGAGACTAAATGAACAAAATGTATTTCTGGACTCACATGGCAGAGGCTGCTCCTCATCATCTGGAACTGATCAATCAGCTTCTTGTGCAGAGGACGCATTTCTGGGTGCACCAGCTTCTCGTGCACGGCCAGCCCGACTCCGAGGACGTGCACCTATGAAGGGGATAATATTGGGAAAAATAAAGTTGGTGCACAGAATGGTTTCTTCACTGGGCTTTCTAGGACTTTGTAGAACCTTTAGCTCCCTCTGACTGCGACTGCCGCGCTTGACTGTTTCTGGAACCAGGATGCTAGATTGAGCTCTTAGCTACTGCAGCTACAGTAGCTGCGCTAGAATGTTCCAGGACGTCTTCTCAAACCAAGATGATTGCTTTACATGTTATCTATTCTCGCAATGGAAGCTAGCATAAGCCAAATTTAGCGATGATAGCTGACATTAGCTAACTTCAGCGATGCTAACTGAAACCATTTCTTGGGATTGTACTCCTTTTGGAATGTCCAATGACGGCCAACCTTCAGCCTCCTCACAGATGGTGAGATGTACCACATCCTTCTGATCCCCAGACCCAACAAGCTCCAGTGATGTTTCATCGCTCCAAAGAACAGCATCACAGAATGTCGGGTCTCATCTAGACTTTTTCTCATGATTGCAGTTTTAAACATGTTTGGAGCGTTGATGTCACCTCCTCTGCTTCTCGCTCAGAGGAACTACAACGACCCTGTCTTTTCTAGCTTTGCAGCTTTAGGAGAACCGGTCCCACCCGGGACAGGCTGTAAAAGGTCTCACTTGTTCCTGCATCAGGTCTTTGAGCTGCGTGATCTTCTCTGTGTCCTCAGGGTGGCTGTTGATGAACTCCTTGTCAAAGAACGCCTGGTGACAGAGAAGACAAAGGTCAGCCATCGCTTATATTTGGATGATTGTTATAGTGCATGTTGGGCTGCCGTCTCACCTCCTGGTATCTGGCGATGCCTCCGTTCACGGCGGCGTCGATCACTCCGTTCAGCGTCATGCTGAGCAGGTTGATGTTGCTGTGAAGCTGCTTGTGTTGGTACTGGCTGATCAGAGTCCGCAGCTCCTGGTTCTTGTTTTCCACCACTGAGATGGCGTTTTCTAACGGACTCACCTCCACCTGAGTGACGGACGAAAGACGGATGGAGGGAGGGAGGGAGGGAGGGAGGGAGGGAGGGAGGGAGAGAGAGAGAGAGAGAGAGAGAGAGAGAGAGAGAGCGAGAGAGACCTGGCTTTATGAGGTCCTCGTCACACAGAAACTTCAAACACTCCTTATTAGAAAGGAGGAGTCTGAGGAGGTGAGGTCATAACTTTTGAACTGAACATAGAAATTCTTTTTTTTTTCTTTAGTATTTATGCGGTTCAGAACTTCAAGGCCTGTACTCGATTGAATATGTACAAAAGTGAGAATCTCTGATGCTACCACTCTGTCACAGAATAAACCCTCAGGCTCCTCACAGCGTAGAAGATCTCTGATGCTACCACTCTGTCACAGAATAAACCCTCAGGCTCCTCACAGCGTAGAAGATCTCTGATGCTACCACTCTGTCACACAATAAACCCTCAGTCTGACTATGGTTCTTCCTGTACAGGACATCTGTACCAGTCCATTCTACTGTTGCGCTGGATTAGACCCTAGAGGTTCCGGAGTGTGCTGTGAGGCGTTTAGTCAAAAGCTCAAATAATCTCTCAACATTCTAACTAGTCTGGTTCTTCCTCTGGCTGACAGGAACAGGAAACAGTCCTCATACTCTTCATGGAATAGACTGTAAGATAGTCTTCAGGTGTCTTTTTTCCACTCACCAGCTCTCTCTTGTCCACCTCAAACCAGCGTGAGATCCCAGGCAGGGGGTGAGTGAGGATCAGCGTGGTCCTCTCAATCCAGAGACTCTGAAACACATTCATCTGTGAGCGGAAGATCCGGAGACACAAGCGGACTAGACAGACGCCTTTGTCTCTTCACCTTGAACTCGTTATCTCGGTCTTTGGGTCCTCGGTGGAAGGGTCGATCGTAACGGAAACGCCGAACGTTGTTGACCCGGTAGAAACTCTTGATGCGATCGGGGACTCTGTCCATCTGGAGGACGCTGACGCTGTCCGGCACCGGCGTGACGGCGTAGATCTGGAGGTCTGAGGTGCGGAGGGTCAAAGACGATACGGGATCTCACAGACTTCAAGCAAAAACGTCGGTACGTTCACGGTCTGAAGGATACACTGGGCGTCACACTGCAGGATGGCCTCGTCCGGCTGGTTGGGATGCTGCATGGCGATGGCCTGTGGGAATTCTCCCAGCATCCTTTGCTGGAAGGCCTCCAGCCTTTCGTAGTCATGTCCACGACAGACAAACTCCTTGTTCTGGTGTGGATGAATAAAAATAGTGAAATATATAATAAATACAAGGTTTAGCTTAAAAAAACAATCCCACTAAAATACTTTTTCTTTGATGATTCGGCAAGCACGCCACGGAGGTCCGCCATGTTCTGGAGCCTGATGCATTGATTTAGACGTTATAGTAGCACTGGAAAAAAGTCATATTTGTGTTTGTTTTCACAGGAACACTTAAAGAACCCAAGCAAACGTCCTCCTCCTGCATATCTGACATGGGGTTGTTCAAGCTTCAATCTTGGAGTTTCTACTAGTTTCCACTTATCTTACTTCTTAGTGAAGTCATAAAGAAAGGAGAAGTGCAAATGTTTGTTGATGGAGTGACTCTTGAAGATAGTGAAGTTTGCAAATTGTAGTTGTTCTAGTCAAAAACTGTCAGAGCGCGTGATTTCTTTACAGAATAGAACTTCGCAGCTGCTCTGCTGGATCGAATCCAAAGTGGGAATCTGGATGTATTTACACTCCATTCGAACACAAACTTAAACATACTGGATTAAGATTTTTCAAGGTGCGTTGGATTAACAGCCAGATCTAAAAGATGACTCACTCTGAGGAAGAAGGGGAACTTCCTGCCGTAAAATCCGACCCTGAAGAACTCCGGCTCCAGACGCTGCTGCTCCATGATGTTGTCGTAATACGCCGCCTCCATTTTCTACACACACCGACGCATGAAAGGAAGAGGATGAAGGTTACTCTGACTCTCCTTGTGCACGAATGACTTGTGTTAAATCTCATATCTGAGTTCATGTTTGTGGCGTGTGCTGCGGCTCACCCGTATCCAGCTGAGGCTCTGGTAGTCGTACAGAGACTCGTACTGGAAGGCCAGCTCTCTGCACAGAGGGATCCCAAACTCCCAGCACTGGTGGAAACAGGGAAACCAGAAGCAGACTCTTCAGTGGGTGTTTAAGAGTCAATGGTGCTCAGACTTCATTCTCAGGCTCCTGTGTCTCCCTCATGGACTTCACCTCTGGGTTTATCAGGAGGACAACCATTGTGTGTTTGTCCACTGTGTGAACCTGGACTGTTTCACTGTGTGAACCTGGACTGTTTCACTGTGTGAACTTGGACTGTTTCACTGTGTGAACCTGGACAGTTTCATTGGTGAACCTGGACTGTTTCACTATGTTAACCTAGACAGTTTCATGTTTGAACCTGGACTGTTTCACTCTGTGAACCTGGACTGTTTCACTGTGTGAACCGGGACTGTTTCACTGTGTGAACCTGGACAGTTTCACTGTATGAACCTGGACTGTTTCACTGTGTGAACCGGGACTGTTTCACTGTGTGAACCTGGACAGTTTCATGTTTGAACCTGGACTGTTTCACTGTGTGAACCTGGACTGTTTCACTGTGTGAACCTGGACAGTTTCATGTTTGAACCTGGACTGATTCACTGTGTGAACCGGGACTCCTCTCTGTGTGTGGCTGCGTTCTCCTCACCTTCCCCTTGTTGAAGTAGTGGATTACTTTGCGGCAGAGCCCCTCCTTGCGATGCCACTCAGTCTGGGCAGGATAATGCAGGAACTCCTTCAGAGGCCGCTCGTCCCAGTGCAGCAGCTCCCAGTAGAGCAACAGGGTGAACGCCGCCTCTGTGGACGGACAGCAGCAGGACGTCAGTCCCAGCCCCCACAGAGTGAGAGTGTGTGTGTTTATGTGTGTGTGTGTGTGTGTGTGCGTGTGCATGTGGGTACCAGTGAAGTTCTCTGCCTGGAGATGCATATCACACAGTTTGTGGATGTAGCGGATGTACATCTCCTCCTTATTGATTTCTGACTTGTAGAAATTCTGTAAAAATACAAAAACACACAATTAAATTCTGTGTTACGCCTGTAGAACGTGTGCCGATTCTGACGGGTTGGTCAGAACTCTGCAAATCACAGAGTTTACGCAGAGCAGCAGGAGAAAAATACGTCTCCACAAATTATGATCCAGTTTCACCAAATCCATGAATAAATGTGTTTTTATTGGTACCTTTAGTGTTTTTGTACTGGAGCTGATTATTGGACATCTTTCTACGTACATTCTGTGTCATCCTTCTGACACCAACACTCTCTTCCACCTCTGGCCAAATACAACTTTGTGGCCCGTACATATTTAGATTCTACTCTAATTCTCCCCTCCTAACATTTGACACCTTAGTATTGATAATTATACACAGTTTTCAACAACAGAGCCAGGATAGTATCTGTTCCTACTGTCAGAAAAAAGGGTAACAGAAATAATCCATTTATCCCAAATTTGATAAAATGTGTCCGTTTTGATCTCAAAGAGCAGATCAGTTTGTCCATCATCATCATAATCTTCATCATCATCCACTGTTTGGGGGTATTAGGTTCATAAATGTGTGTTTTGAGTGTCCCGCTGAGAGTTCAAGACAGACTTAAAGGATAAAAACGATATGATAAAATTTTTTTTGTTAAATTCCTTTAACGTATGTTGTTAAATAGCTTCATCATGTGACCCTGGATATCATCTCAGCAGGCCCAAAATCAAACTATTTTTTCCCCCCCCCAATGCTGGAGTTAAATAAAATGTTTATTTGAATGTTTTCATAAATAGTTTACGTCACAGCCAAAGATTGTAGTACGAGCTTAAAGCTCCCTCTAGTGGATTTATGTGGCGTTTGAACACTGATGGGAGATGATTCTCACCAGGAGGTTCACGGTGCAGCCGATCTTCTTGTTCTCCGTCTCGTCTCCCTTCATGCAGTCCCTTCAGACGAAACAGAAGAGTTTAGGGCAGGAACGCTGAGGGAAGAATCTCTCTCTTAACCTGGTGTCTACTGACAGACTGTCAATCATCTCAACCAACAGCATGACTTTTGTCGTAACAGTAATTAACTACATGTGACCACCAGTGCCAGCAGTCTTATTTGTGTTTCTGTGAGAAGACGTCGAGGGCGTTACCGGTAGTCCAGCAGTCGTTCCATCAGCCGAGTCACTGAGGTGACAAAGGAGATCCCCGTCTCTCTCCACGTCTCCTGCTCGATCTTCTCCAGCAGACTTCAAGCAGAAAAAGGAAAACCAGGATAAGATGAACTGAGCTCAGACGAGAGTACACTGTCAGCGGCCTGAATAAACTTTGGCTGCAGCCTCCATGTTGGCGTGAAGCTGGTTTGATGTTGGCGTTGTTACTCCAGAGCCTCAGACACAAACATGAAGGAAAAAGTAGAACCATCGTACCAGAGGCTTAAAATGATTGTTTGTGAAGTATAAGTGTGTGTCCAGTTTACTTCCTGATTCCTGCAGGATCTCCTCACCTTCTCCTTCAACAACATCATCATTTAACAAACCATCCTGCTCTAAGTTCATTTTCACGCGATGCAGGGCTCACGATGTGCGTCCCTTCATCTTCACACCGAGTCTGATTTTCTGGGAAGACGACCCAGGAGTAGAAACGTAAACACAGACGCAGAATTTCTTTACTCTTACAACTACATCCTGATGCTTTGTGTGCTATTTGACTCTAACTCTATTATTAATTTACTCTGAATTAGCGCAACATGGAAAGGAGGTTATGTTTTCACTCCTGTTGGTCTGATTGTTTGTTTGTGAACCAGATTACAGAAAAACTCCACGGCAGCTTTGAGTGAACTCGTGTCTCTTAGCATTTAAAATCACATAAAATACAATAATAAGCCCTCTGGAGTTGTGACGTCACAATGTGGCTATTGCTGCTTTTGTTCCTCTGATTTTTCTTTGGGGGTGGAACTGCGGGCTCAATGGGCGGAACAGAGACATTGAAGTGGAAGGTGCTGGAGACATGCAGCTACAGAGTTTTTAAAAGATACTGAGATTGTTTGTTGGAGTTGTCAGTAGATTTAGAGGCTGGCAATAACTCAGAACTTAATAAAGAATAAAAAAATGGATCAATTTACCACGATAGTGTCATAAAATTAAATTATTTTACATTATGAGATTTTTGGAGTTATTGATCATACATTGTAGAGAGGGTGACGTTATCGTACAATGTTGACGTTGTTGTTGTCATGGTGACAGACATTCTTCATCTATTTATTGGAAGGTACGTATCAGTGGCGTACGTGTTGGTGATGTCATACCTGGGGTAGGGCCCAAACAGCTGGGTTCTAGTCCCGCAGCACAGAGCGAAGCAGACACAGAAGAGCAGCGTTAGAGAAAGAGAGAGTTAATTCTGTTAGCAGAGAGAGAAAGAGAGGTACGAGAAAGGAGGGATGAGAGTTGGAGGAGAAGAGGGAGGGAAACTTCTTACAGCAAACCAAAGAGTTCTCTGTAGTTCTCGTCTCCTTTCCCCTCAGAGACTAAACTGTCCAGCTTGTCGATCAGCTCAGCCTCCACCTGCAGGTACCCACGTAGAAAACAAGGATCAGACCGACGCCCGCAGCAGAGGACGCTGCTCCGGAGGCTCATCACGCACCTGTTTGAAGTTCCCGTTCTTGCGTTGCTCCCAGTCCATCATGTCGTGGAAGATGGGGATCATGATGTTTCTCACCTCGCCCTGAGGAACCAGCGTCACCCCGAGGAACGGCCCGATCATCCCGGGGATGAAATGGATCTTATTCTCTCCTACAACCAGAGAATGCGCCGTTTAGTCATTACTCTATGTGCAAATAAGAACTTCCTGCCGCTGACTTTGAGATGGTTTGGGATCAGGGCGTTTTTAGAATCTCTTACCGAGGTTCTGCCACATGCTGAACAGCTCATAGGTCATCATCACTCTCATGTCGCCGTACCTGCAGGGAGACATTGGGTAATGAGTCCAGACCTCACTGCAGAGCCCACAGGTGTTGACTTCTAGTGTCAGTACATGATGAGCCGTTACATTACAACCACTGAACGCTGAGGTCAGAATTACACTGGTAATAATAATAATAATAATACATTTAATCTTTTCACATTGGTGCCTGATATATTAAGCAGCAAGTGAACGTTTTGTCCTTGTGTTGATAAGCAAAGATTGAGTAAGAATTGTTTGAGTGATTTAATGCAGCGCCTTTTCATCTATTTTTGTCAGTTTCCTTGCAACTAAAGTTAAATTGTGATCAGATAATAATGCTCAGCTATTCTGTCAGGTTTATTAGTGAATCAACAATCTAGTTGTGCACTTCTCAAATCTTAACTCTTAATTAAATGTATCTATAATTGCATTTAGTTTTTTCAATTAAACTGAATTTACCCTTCAAAATGAAGTCTTTGTGATGGTTACAATTCTCCATTAAAACGTTTCATCTGCCAAGGGAGATCTGTCAACACCTATAATCACAAATTACATTTGCTTCGACAAGATCATATTTAACGCAACACATTCTATGATATTCTTAATACGTTCATATTTCATTTCTTCCTTCTTTAACTTTCCTCGGCACCACCCCGTCTCTTCCCACATCACTATCTCGTCTAAAACATTGGGTAAGCGAGATAATGTGACCACAACCCCTAAACCTATCCCCCTGGAACTGTTGGTCTTAGAATTATTGGAGCATTGCCGTCTTGAGGCAGAAGGAAGTCATTAAACCACAGACAAACAGTCGCTCCACAGCAAGCTGAAGTTTTTTGTGAGTTCATTAATGTTTAATCGGGTTAGTTTTGGTTTTATGCTCAGTAAAGAACATTTTCTGACTTCGCTAAGCAGGATTCAGGGATAGTGGAGATTACTGCAAACAACGCCCCCCCCCCCCCTTCATGGGGACCGTATTCCAACAGCAAGTGGCGTCTTCCATCAGGAAGATTCTCCTTGACACAACGCAGCAATGGTTTGTGGACCTCAACAACCAGTTTCAAGCTCATTACTTGGCAAATCTTGTGGATTTGGTGATTCTTTCAACCTCAGCATTTCTCTCCTTCAGCTACTCAAGCATCAGGAGACCCTGCTGCTTCCATGGAAGCAGAAGCAGGAACTCTCAGAGCCTGATGAAGTTTCTTGCGATTGTTTCCTGTCCTGACTGAGAGGTTCCATCATGGCTGAACGGGTTTGTGGCGCTTCTTCGCCCCAGAGAGAAGAACCGCCTCTTTCATCTGCAGCATTTTAGAAACAGATGACCCATGAAGCCTGAGGACAGCGGTTGAGTGCGAGTGTGAAGTACTTACTTGTCTAAGACCTTCTTCCTCTTGGCGGCACTCAGGTTCTCCAGCTGCAAACTGGGCTGGTTGATGTACAGAACCGCCAGACTGAAGTAGGAGTTCCAGACCTGTGAAAGAGGCGTCAATCATTCATCTAGGTGAGGTTCTCTTGTAGAGTTTTGTGAAGCGAGGTTCAACTTCCTGTCATTTTTGAGTTGTTTACCTTAAAGTCAAATTCGGCCTCGGTGAAGTTCTTGTGCAGAGCAGGAGACAGGTACTGAGCCGTGGTCAGGATGATGCTGCACACAGACAGGTGTTGGTAGTTAGAGCAGTGATACCTGCAGACCGTCAGACGTGTTTCTGAGCTGAGGTCAGTATCTACAGTATCTACTCACTTGCTGGTGAGGAGCCTCATGACGTTCCAGTCGCGGGGGAAGATACTGAGCTTCATCAGGTTTCTGAACACACACAAAATCTTCAGCAAGAACTCCTGAAGGGATAAAAATAAAGGACAAGCATGAGCCACGGGTCCATCTGAATGAATACTGCATTTGCATTTCAAGATTATCGGAAATATAAATAGATTATAATATGATATGATTAGAATAATTGATCCTATTTTCACGCCGTATATATTTGGTACCTTGATCTCCTCTTTGCTCTGGAAGTTTTCCATCAGGTGCTGGAAGTGGACGTCCGTCATCTGGCGGAGGAGGGACAGGAGGCAGGACACGTACTCTCCCTGTCAACAGGAATCCGGGGACAGACATGTCAGCCAGTCATGAACTGAGGTGATGACGAGGAGCTTCAAGCATTCGAACGTGAGCAGAAAACATGTAAAGCATTTATGTTTTAATGTTAAAGTCATTTTAACATGCGTACGTCTCTCAGAGAAATCAAAGTTGCTTTTATTTTAAACCATAATATTAAACTCCAGGCCCGAACCACCAATTAGACAATCAGGACCGCTGCAGACCTCCACTAGTTTCCTCCACCTTCACCTCTCCCAGAAGTAATTCACCTTTTATAGAGCCTATCACACACGATCAGAGTTCATCTCCACGATGGAGCGGGAGAGACGGGTCGACCACCAGAGGCTCTGATGAAGAGGGCTTAAACTACTGCAGAGGTCAATAATCAGAATATTTGGCTGGTAATTTAGGATCAAGGTTTCGTATTCTTCATTATTTTGTCTCCTCTGTATATGAAGACAGTTTTTATTTTTATAAACTACCTTTTTGTCTCATTATTGTCAAGTTATTGGACTTGATGCTGTGTAATAGAGAGGAAGGTACAAACAATGTTTGCATGCACTGAGTAGCAAAACGTTGGCTTTTTTGATGCGTGCAGCATGCAGACAGAGAGGAGGATGAGGAGGAGAAGGTGAAGAAAAAAACGAAGGTATGAGGACAGACGTATCTGTGGCAGGATGGACTAGAGGAGGGCAAAACGACCCATCATGCTGGTCCCATTGAGTCGACTGGTTGTCAAAAAACAACTTCATAATCTCACGTTGTGGCAGACTTAGATTTGATCCGACTCTGATGATTATCTCGTACCGTTTCACAGAAATATTAAAACATTGCCCAACCCGAGGTCGGATGGGGGGATGGACAGATGCAGGACGGATGGAGGAAGTGGGAGGTGAAGTTCAAGTATTGTTAGTTACTAACAGTGATCTCCGCGGTGCACTGCGGACAGCGTTGACCCCTTACCGCCTCCTGCGATTGGCTCTTGCTCATGATTGACAGCAGGGTTTGCAGTAGGACGTCCAGCAGAGACTCCACCATCATCTCCACCTCCTCCTGTACCGACGTGTCCTGAAGGAGCAGAGCAGAAGAGGTGGTGAAGATAAGGGAGGAATAAAGGAGGAGGGAAGGAACCTTTCCAATATTTGATGTAATGAATAGTTAGGCCTCTAGGGGGCACTTTGATCCTGCATCAACGCCATGGGATTCCTTAAGACCTTCTCAGAAGCACACAAACAAACAGTTTCTATCTGATGTGATTGAATACAGTGTTTTATATGCATGTACTGTATATAAAAGTGTGTGTGTGTGTGTTTGTTACCAGCGAGCTGGTCTTGATGATGGAGAAAATGGAGCTGAGTATTCCGGAGCAGATGAGCAGCTCTTTCTGCTGCCTCAGATGGAGGTGGATGTGATGCAGAACCACAGGTAGCAGGATCCTACGAGACTCTGAAGACACACAAACACACACACACACACACACAAACAGTTACACACGCACACATTTTTGTACTAATTGTACTGAAAAGGTAAATAGAATAAATAGAAGTAAATCGACTGTCTAAGATCTTTTTGATCTCAGACAAAAAGAATTTCCTGAACAGAATTGAACAGCAAACACACAAATAAGAAGTTTTAGTTTTAAGTATTTAGTAAAAGGCAGCAGAAGATAGGAACGTTTTCAGCTTTGATTTAAAAGATTGGGAGCGGTTTTGCAGTTTTCCAAATATTTGGAGTTTAAAAACTGAACGCTGTTTCTCCATGTTGGGTTCTGACACTGGGGACTCTGAGCAGACCTGATCCAGACGACCTGAGAGGTCGGGATGTTTCATAACATAGCAGAAGATCAGGAATATATTTTGGCCCTAAACCCTTTATGGCTTTGTAACCCAGCAGGCGTATTTTCACAATCAATTCTCTCAATTAAGTCAAAACTAAAGACGGTTCTTTTGAAAACTGCCGACTCCAGCCTGTAACGACAGAAAAGTTATTTTTAGACTCGATTCTAAAGCATGGTTTTATCTTTGCACCTCTTGTTGGCACCTTTTCTATTTCAATTTAACTTTAAGATATGTTTCATGTCTTTTCCTCGTTGATGATGCAGGATTTGTATTTCATTGTTCGGTGAAGCACATTGAAGTGCCCTGGTTTCGAAAGATTTAAAAAAAAGGAGAAAACGTCCGTAAACATTAAAGTGAACCCCCGCTTTGACGTGTTTGAGAGGAACGCTTTACCTGGGAAGGAGAAGAGTCTGCTGTCCACGGTGCGGGCGATGGACTGCAGCTTGACCACGTCCATGGACTGACCGATGTGCACCGTGGACGGCATGCTGCCCAGGGTGCCGCGCACAAACTCCGCCACTTCCTGCACCGTGAACATCTGCAGCAGCTCGTCAAAGATCGCCGGGAAGGAGTTCAACAGAGCGGCCTGAGGAAGAGGAGCGAGAGTAGAAGACAGGGAGGGGTCAGCGATGTTTGGACGGGAGCACAGGTGAGTGTGAGTGGACACAGGTGGGACACTGATGAGGGTCTGACAGGAGCAGCTATAGGGTGACGTGAAGGAGTGAAGTGATGTCCTATAAGTGAGGCGGTGGATTCCATCGGGAGAGTGAAGTGAATAAATTCATTAGCAGATACGATATCACGGCAAAGTGAACCGGAAAAGCGAGGAAGACAAAGAGGAGGAGACGTTAATCCATCAGCACATCGACAGAATTAAAAACTGACAGCACAGAAACTAATCTGATGAGAGGATGACCTCAAGCTGTCATCGTTCTACCGACAGCAGAAAGAGGAAGATTGTCTTTGATGCTCTTTATGATAATAATGTAACCTTTATTTAACACTTTCAGTCGTACGGAGAGCAACCTAGTGAGATTTGACCCCGACCTTCAGCAGACGGGTTCAGGGTCCCACTCAAGGATCATGAGAAATGAAGACCCCTGAGAAGTGAGTCAGTTGGGGTCATGTGAGGAGTGAGTCAGTGGGGGTCATGTGAGGAGTGAGTCAGTTGGGGTAATGTGAGAAGTGAGTCAGTGAGGGTCATGTGAGGAGTTAGTCAGTGGGGGTCATGTGAGAAGTGAGTCAGTTGGGGTCATGTGAGAAGTGAGTCAGTGAGGGTCATGTGAGGAGTGAGTCAGTGGGCAGTGGGGGTCATGTTGGGAGTGAGTCATTGGTGGGTGGGGTCATGTGAGGTGTGAGTCAGTGGTCAGTGGGGGTCATGTGAGGTCGAGCACAAGTGTGAAAAGGTGAATCATTACTCTTGTTCTCACACAGGGAACATCCAGACGTCTACTTACTGACAGCGGAGACGGCCGCAGAGCGTTGGAGCTCCCGGCCTGAGAGCAGTTGGGTTGCCCGCTACCAGGAACCAGTCCTGGGGCAGGGGACTGAGCTTGGCCCGGGGCAGGTACTAGAGCTAAAGGAGCAGCGGTAACTGGGGCCTGATTTGGGACCGGGCAGGGCTGTGGTGTGAGGGTGTGGAGGGAGAAGGCCCGGGAGGAATAAGGATGGCGCAAAGCATTGTGGGAGATTGAAAGAGAAGATAAGGGAAGGAAGCGAGGAAAGGTCCGAGGTGCGAGTAGAGGGAGGTACATAAAGGAGACAAGAGTCAGATTAAAGCAGCTAAAAGGAGAAGGAAAACATAAATCCAAACTTGGAATGAAAATAATAAAATCACAGGAATCACCAGAAGAAAGATTCTTTTAACAAAAAAAAAAGTCAAAATTAGAGCGGTACCAAATCATTATTAAATGTTTATTATCATTTAAAGCTCCTGCTGAGGTTTGAAAGTGGAGCTTTTTGAGATGAGATCAAATAATACTGAATAAAGAAATAAATACATTATTAATCACAAAATAAATGCTTGGTGGAGTGGAGGGCTTCAGAGATGGTTGTCCTTCCGGAAGGTTCTCCTCTCTCCACTGAGAAACGCTGGAGCTCTGTCAAAAGTGACCTTCGGGTTCTTGGTCACTTCCCTGAAGAAGGCCCTTCTCCCCCGATCGCTCAGTCCGGCGAGGCGGCCAGTTCTAGAAACGTTTCTGTACCCTTCCCCAGATCTGTGCCTCGATACCATCCTGTCTCGGAGGTCTACAGAAAATTCCTTGGACTTCCTGTCTTGGTTGGTGCTGACTTGCTCTATCAACTGTGGGGCCTTATATAGACAGATGTGTGCCTTTCCAAATCCTGTCCCATCAACTGAATTTACCAGAGATGGACGACAATGAAGTTGCAGAAACATCTCAAGGAGGAAACAGGATGAACCTGAGCTAAAAAAACAAATAGTAAAATGCCAAATGGATCATCATTATCAGATGGCATCACCGTGCCACTGAAGTTTCTGGTCCACCTGTTCCAAAGTATATGAAACAGCGCCATCACCTGTCCGGTATGGTGCTTGGTATTTAATGCTTGAACGGAGCTTCTAGCGTCTGTGGGAATATTCTATGATGTAGTCAAGCTAGAAAATAAAACGTTTGGGTAAAAGAGATTCATGGGATTCAGGGAAGGCCGTGAAAAGAAAGCTGTGCTGCATCTGAACGCTGGTCCAGAATGAAACGTTTCGGCGCAGCCCTAAAAATGACGTGGGACACCTCTAACTTGAACGCAGAACGATAGAAGCGTGCATTTGTTTTTTCTCTCACCTGCGTGAAGATGAGGGTCTCGGAGTTGCGGCTGTCCAGGCTGAGGACGAAGCGGATGGACTGAAACAGCTCCTGGATGCTGGAGCGAAACTGCTCCTCCTCCATACCGCAGGTGGCCCGAGAGTAGAGGATCCGGGACTGGACGATGAACTTGAACAGATACTCCAGAGCCTGAGCGTCGGAGGCGAGGAGACAGAAATCAATGGGAGACAATTTGGTTTAACATTTGCTAATTTGTTTCAGATTTTGAAGCCACAAGGATGTTTATCGCTATTTTAAAGTCATCGTCATTTACGTCACTCGATAGCAGATATGGAATGTTTGTTTGACGATCGCTGGCGTTATTGATGGAGCCCGGAATCAAAAATCTTGTTATCAAGTCTGTCAAAAGTAAAAGATAATCATATAACAGACTCCCCTCCACGCATGCAGATGAATAAAACCAGCTGGATGAAACACAATTATCCTAATTCAATGATAACACAATGATTTCCATCATTTGACTTCATCTGGTGGGTTTCATTCTACCGAAAATGGCGAATGTTCTTCTTGATTGGTGCCCATTTTTTGATCGGAGGAGCTAAAACTTTTAACTGCAAATGTGCCGTATCGTTCGTGTGAATTTGTCCTGAAGGAAACGGAAAGACAGTCTTTCTGCCGACAGGCCGGAAAAGATGAATAAAGAACTTTTTGCAGTTAAAAATGTAGTTAATTATTCACAGCGACCGCTTCCACACGACAGCCTGACCCATTTGAGACGGATGTTTGGTTCTGATGAATATTTGAACGCGCTGCAGTCCGTACATCTGTTCATGGCTCTGGTGCCGGATTGAAGAGGAGCGGGCAGCTTTGTGTCGGCGGACTGAGCGAAGACGTAAAATGATGAAGAGGAGCAGATAAATCAGCAGCAGCTGCGTGATCATCGGGAACAACTACAGTCTGTTGAAGAACGTCTTCAACAGAACGGCGTCTTCAGGCGGTTGGCCGTCAGACGGTTGCTGTTTGAATGTTAAAGATGCCACTACTTTTTTTCCCTCCAGCAATGGTGGAAGCTCCATTCTTAGTTCATCCCTTTACATTCAGACATTTCACCTTGTCCTTGTGGGGAATTTTGCAATTTTAGGCTCGATTCCCTGGACTCTCCATGGAGTCTTTATTCTTCCTCATTCTTAGTCTTCATTCCTCCTGCTCCGTCTTCAGTGTGTTATTTTATCCTGTGAACCATTTCCTGTGTGATGTTTTTGGAGTCAATGCTTCATTCCTTAGACATAACCTGTCAGCCTTCCAACCTTACTCGATTAAGAATTTATGCCCCCTCCTTTGTCTGCCTGTCGGTCTCCAAACCTTTTTTTGTCAAGCCTCTTCCTTTGCAATTTATATTGAAATCTTGACCTCATACCTTGCTTTAAAAACGATTAGCCCTCCACTGCTAACGTATTTATTAGTGTTTCTTTACTCCTTTCTCACTTTTCCATTTCGTCGTTGGACGTGGTTTGCTGGGAATCTCAGACTGTAAGAGTTCTCTCCCTACTCTGTTCAGTCCTTGTGATCCATGGGAAGTTTCCTTCCACCTCCTTGATTTTGGAGCGTCTGATTCATTCTTAGAACATCGCCTACTTTTACTTTGAATGATGTTAAGGCAACTTTTTTTTTCCAATTATGGGTACTTCAGTGTGATCAGTGTGTGTGTGTTTCTGAAGGTCATGTAGAGTCTGGTGGACAATCGGGTGGGGCAGCTGTGAGCTGTGGTCTTTTGAGGCCGACAGGTGCGTTAAGGTGATACTAATGTGAAAGTTGACCAGAGACCATAAATGTTTGATGTAAATGTGACAATGTCAAGTTATTAACCTCTTAATTAACCCAGTAAACAGTCATTTTAGCCTTCATCAGGAAACCTGACTCCCCTGACAGATTTGGTTGAGGTAGTTGCTGGACACCATGCTAACACAAGTTTCATGTTTTAAAAAAACATTTGAGCTTTTCATAAGCGGCAGGTTTTGGCTGAAGATATGAAGAGAGAGCGGTGAGGAGGAGAGTTCTGTTGGACACACAGCTCCAGTCTTACCCTCATCGCTTCCTGTATGTGGTCCTGTCTGACCACCTCTGCAGAGCGGTCCATGTACCACTTCAGACAGCGGATCAGCTCCCTGAAACAACATGAAGCAGAGTAAAAACATAGTCCCACATTTGAAATAAACGCTGCATTCAGGACAAGGGTAAACTTAGTAATTCAAATTTTGGACGGCACCATGTCTAAAATAGAAGTTTATGGATGCCCTGATGATAGACCGAACCGAAAACCAGTTGTGTTCATACCAACAAAGCTGGAATCTACCAGTGGACCAATAATTATTAGCCCACTGGAGAATTGAGTGAGTGGGATTTCCCAGCATGCCTTGAGACAATGTGTGTTTTGCCCCCTGAGCTAAGTTCCCTTCTGTATTAAATTGAGCAGAAATTTCTGTTTTTACCGAAGAATTTACCGAGGAAAAATGTGCAGAACAGACAAGGTCCAAGGCATGCTGGGAAATTCAACCCACCAATCTTCCAAACATGCAAGTTCATTAAAGAACTACAGAAGAATCACAATCAATAGTAAATTACTTGTTAAAAAAAATGACATAACACTACTTTTTAATTTTTAAAGAATTTGATAAAAAAAATTAATAAATCCATCCTCATAACGAAGCAGAAATAACCAAAACCAGATAAATATAAATCTAATGTACACCGAGTATTGTGAGTATGTGTATTTAAAGATACCTGAGAAGTTGGTGTGTCAAACTGAAGCCTAGGATTTATTGATTTTGATCACACATCCAAACCCATAAAAGTCGGTGTATTGGTGGAGCAGCTCTTCACTTCCTGTCTGAATACTCACTTGTACGCCAAGGCGCCAGCGAAGTGCTTCTGGATGTAGGTGTCCATCACGGGCCTGAAGTGGTAGTACTTACTGTCCCGGAGGAGGTTTATGATAAAGACCTGGAAGAGAGACGGAGGTTAAAAGTATTGATGGTTAGCGAAAAAACGCAGTCAGATATAATGTATATAACAATAGAACTGATTTTGATGATTGAGAGAAGATCATTCTGTTATAATAACATCTAATGGACTGACAGGGGAGCACAAGGTTTTATTTCCACTTTCAAATGTCATATCATTGGTTTAAGAAACACAGCACCAGGAGGACTGAGGGTGAGTTCATTTCATCAAGTCAGAACACATACACAATGCCGACCCAACTTTACTTTCGCTGTGATCCTTTCAAATAAGAGCACTTTAAATACACGACGCAGAAACAGGAAACTTCAGCATGTGCTTCTGCCAAAACCAGAAAAAATAGGTTACAGAATCCCATTCCAACAGCTTTTGTTCGTAGATATGGGATGGTCATCAGCAGGAATCATTGACTGCGCCCACTGAAGGACAGCAGCTGTGGAACGTAAAGTGTTTTTCTTTCTTTCTTTACTCACCAACGACTGGAACACCAGCGGACCATATTTATCAGTGTTGTCGTCCAAGATGGAAAATAAAGTGTCCAGAATGTCTTGCAGAAACTGTCAGACACAAAAACACAAAAGCTGTAAGTAGCCTCCTGTTTGCAAAGAAACAAACAGAAGTCAGAGAGTTTTTATTCATTCTGGGGCTGAATGCTGTTTCTACTGACGTCTGCAGTCTCTGAATAGTTCCAGCCTTCGTGACGAGTGTCTCCGGGACTCTCTGGAACCTTTACCACCTCCTTACCTTGTATATATGTAAAAATGTTTGTGCAAGAACCTGTCTGCTTCATTCATTACTATTTATTTATATTTATCCTGAGTTACCAGTGTGCAGATAAATAAATACGTTAGATTTAAACCATGCAGTCCTGCTTGAAGAGAAAATGGAGGTCAGTGTTATAACAAACTTTCGACTTTCAGATATTTGATTAACTAATACGATCAATTAAAGGAGTGAATCTACCTGAAATGAACGTTTCCAAGTTTCTGGGTTGTTCTCCCTAAAATTTAACGAGGTTCAGCAATAAGAGATTTTCTCTGGGATTCAAGTTGAGAACCTGATGACATCACAAATAACAGATGATGCATATCATATCCTCATCATCGCATATCATAGATGGATATGCGATGGCGATCACGACGTTGGCCTCCCACAATTAAATCAACGTGACCACATGATGATCTGTTTTTTGGATCTTCAGTGGTTCATGTCCAGAGACGCTCTCACGTCCTTCTAATCAGACAGGTGGATTCGTTTCACCTCACCTTCACTATCTCCTCTCCGCTGACGTGTCGTAGCCGGCCGAGGATGTCCATGACCCGTTCAGGATGAGCCTTCCACTTGAGCAGGGCCAAGAGGTCCACTAGAAGACAACATCAGAGAGTCTCAGGCTCCTGGTGACCAACATCTCGATGCAGAGGAACAACAAATCCGCCTCAGATAACCACACAACATCTTCACAGCATGCCCCGATTTCCTGGAGAGGTTCATTATTTATTTCTGTGGATTGAGACCTTAGTTACACATAAATGTTGTTGTTTACAGGAGATTCCGGCATCCTGTGACTGGGGACAGTAGGACATCTTGTTCGGTCATCTTTATCTCCAAGAGACGAAGAAGAACAAATTGACTTCAATAGATGACGTACTGTGATTCCATTGTGTGCAGAGGATTTTATTAAAACAACCTTCTCCGTGGTTCTAGTGGTGCCGATATCAGAATATTGGTGGTCCTGGTCTAGGATGGAGGCGCACTTCTTTGCGTCGTTCCCTTTTTTTTTTTGGAGGATTTGAGTCATTCTTGATGAATATTAAAGCACGAATATTCACCTCATCCGAGAGTTCTCCGCCTGCCGGTTGTTTTTGTTTATTTGTTTGTTAGTTTGTTACGATCCCCAATAGCCTCCAAGCTAACAGCAGGAGCTAACCTTCGACACAGTTCGCTAAATGTTAACATTCATTCGCCCTAAATGTTACACGTTAATTCATTTAAATAACAAAACCTCCAGGATAATGACTCACCTCAAACTGAATTCATAATGTTGTTACAGATAAATATTATCATTTAAAATACAGCAGAGTGTCCATAGCATATATTCACAGCAAAGAATACCTTTACTTTTAATAACTGACATTTATTTTGTAGTAGTCTTTTAGAATAAAAGAACAAAACAAAAAGCGTATCGTTTTTATGTGTAATATTATTTAGGAGGGGAATCTGTGCTGACGGATAGATATTTTAAAACTAAGAGGAATCTTTGCTGTTCAGCAGGAATGTCCTGCTGAAAACATAAATCTGTTTTTGACCTCAAACCAGCAGAGACATTCATGCGTCTCTGATCTGAAACCAAAGGACAGAGAAACTCAACTCCTGAACAAACCCCGCCTGTCACTCAAACACCGTAAAAACCCGTAGGGTCAGCGGCGTACCGTTCTGCGTGAGCTTGGTGGAGGAGAGCTGAGTGCAGATCCAGAAGGTCTCCTTGGTGCTGCGCTGGAAGACGAGGCTGGAGGGGATGCTGGGACAGCTGTTGAAGTCTTCTTTGCAGCAGGGCAGGCCCAGGTAGAGGGCTTGGTTGCTGAAGGTGGTGTTCTCGTCACACTGAGGATGAAGACGCAGGTATTCAGCCAGAGTAGGAGGATTATTAAATCTATGCTATGAGTGACTACGGGTGAATGTCTGTCTACCAACACCAGGACCTCCTGAGAAACCGGGTCTGACCTTGTACACATAGAGTTCGTGGCTCTCGTCTGAGAGGGTGGTTCCGTCCTCCCTCATCAGAGGAGTGAAGGCGAAACCAAACAGCTTCTTCTCTCCTTTGTCCTTCGCTGCAAACGAGGGAGAGCAGAAAATAAGGCGTGAAATTCAAAAGAAGTTTGGACAGGTCGATGATCTCCGGCGTCCCGTCAGAAGTTTTACTATTTCACCACTGCAGCGTAAAGGGACACTTCAAGTTTCTTCCAAAATGAGATTTTGACCACAGTGAGTGATTCTGGCTCCAGAATACTCCCTATGTCCGCTAGGGGGAGCTAAATCTCAATCTACAGCCTTTGGCTGTGACATTAATCAAGAAACTTTCCATCAAAACGGAGGAGAGTAGAACTTGACTGAATTGTCCTTTTTGAGAGAACTGTTCATTTAAGTCAAGCAAATCCGTCTATTAATTCTGATATCTCTGACATGACTATAATTATTTTGTGTATTGAATCGGGACGATTAAACTCCTACATCCTGGTGACTCCACTGGAAGCGTTGGGGGACTCACTGGAGCAGTGTCTGAACTCAAAGCGGAGGTGGGATCCCCTGAAACGGTCGATGGGGATTGGTAGTTTGATGACCTCGCTCCATCGAGGGCTGTTGTTGTGGTAGAGAACGAAGGAGCGGTGCTCTGGGATGTTGGGCTCACCTGAACCCAGACTGATGCAGTCCTGCAGAGGGAGAACAACAAACAAGAAAACCGCCGCTGCTAAGACTCAGCGCCTCAAAACGGTCCAAGATGGACCTCGAGTCAATGAACATTAAAATATAATAGTTGACCTTCAGGGCTTGGCATAAGCTGGACCTGAATCCCATGAAACAACCACAGTCCCACTATGGGCCCAGATAAC
The DNA here is from genome assembly GCA_037951165.1 of Lophius americanus. Lineage (NCBI taxonomy): Eukaryota > Metazoa > Chordata > Actinopteri > Lophiiformes > Lophiidae > Lophius > Lophius americanus. Next base: position 259,841 of record JBBDHG010000285.1, on the reverse strand, counting down.
TTTAATTAACCCTTAAACTGGGTTTTCTAAACTTATCAATGCTTTAAATCTAAAAAATGTATTTTCCTTAACAATATCAATTATATATTTTAGATTTATCTTTGTTATTTATATTCTTTATGTATTACTTTTCTACAAAGCATTTCACTGGATGAACCTGGACTGCTTCACTGTGTGAACCTGGACTGTTTCACTGGATGAACCTGGACTGCTTCACTGCGTTAACCTGGACAGTTTCCCTGTGTGAACCTGGACTGTTTCACTCACCTTGAGGATCTCTCCATCAGCGTAGAGCACATAAACAGTGATTTCAATGTTCTTCTGGACACTCTTCCCTCCTCTCTCAAAGTCTCCTCGCTCCAGGGTCAGGTAGAGGTCGTTCCGGATGTCACCTGGATTTAAACACAAACAGGTGACCAACACACCTCACCTGAAACTGAGGCCATCCATCTCCCTCTGGAAGAATGAATGCACATTCATTCTTCATGTTACTACTTCAACTTATTCACAGAGTCTCTGTCTTTGCAGGTTCTTATGGATCCTGGTTGGACCTGCTGCTGTGGGTCTGGATGATGAAAGATTGATGTTATTATTCTATTATTTTTCTTGGTTACGCTAAAGTTATTATTATTATAGATACTATCTGTGATCTATTTGACCCGATTTGACTTTTCTTGCTGCACACATCTGTGTGGTTTTCATCCTCACTCCTTCATGTTTCTCCTTCTCAGTCTTCCTCCCCTACATCGCTTCTCCATCTCTCTACCTCCCCTTTTATCTCTCCCATATCTCTCTGGCTTCCTCTTCCCTAAATCTCAGTCTCTCCTCATCCTCTTTTTCCACATTTTCATTTCCCCTTTCTTCCCCCACATCTTTGTCCCTCTTACCTACATCTGTATATCCCCCAGTGTATCTGCTTCATCTCCCTCCTCATCATCTCTCCATCACCCTTCATCTCCATCTGTACCCTTCTTATTCCCTCCCTCCCCCACATCTCTCCCCTATATCTTTCACTCCCCCCATCTCCACATTTCTTTCCCACACATCTTTCTCTTCCATCTCTGTCCCTCCCACATTTTTCTCTCTCCACTTTCTCTAACTTTCCACTTTCTCTAACTTTCCACATCTACTTGCCTCTGCATCTTGTTCCACGCATTCTTTTCCGACATCTCTCTCCCTCTCCTGCATCTCTTCATCCCCACATCTATCTCTCTCTCCTCATCTCCTTCCCTACCCCTCATTGCACTCCGCCATTACTCCACCTCCCTTGTATGTCTCTCTCCCAACATCTATTTCTCTGTCTCTCAATCCCACCTCCCTCCTGCCCTTCTATATCTCTCGTCCCTCCCTGCATCTTTGTATCTTTACCCTCTCCCCCGCATCTCTATAGCGGCTGGACAACATCACGGCCGGGTTCACAGCGGCGTGGGCCATCAGGAGGTCCTCTGTTCACTGGACTCTCCGGTTCTGATCATTCAGCTCGGTGAGTGTGATGATGGGACCGTGAGCCTGGAGACACACCGGCTCCTCTTCCATTGTTTAAGTTCAATGCCCAGTAAATAAAGTTGTGTTCAATTTAATCATTTCTTTCCCCTACATCACTGAAAACTTTGTTTGAGATCTGTCTCTGTGTATGAAAGAAGTCAAACACAACTGAGAAACTGTGTTCCTTCACCCTCACCTTTCTACCTGGGTGTTCTCTGAATACACACACACACACACACACATCCACACACACTCAGAGATAGGAAACTCCCACTGGCACAAGACAAATGGCCTGTGTTACCGTGTGAGGAGTCATTCATCATGTGAGCTCATCCCGATAGCGGAGATGTCACCATTAATGTCCCGCGATGGGAGTTAAATACTCTCTTCCATCACTGCCTGAGGGGCGGGGGGGCTACACCAGAGTGTGTATTCTGCAAGGTTAATGTGTGTGAAAAACATATGGTGCGTGTGTGAGGCCGTTTAGCCGGCTGAAATTACTCTCTATTTCATAATCAGTCTTCATTAGCCACATTTTATTTAAAGTCTCTGAACATGATAATTTAGTTAAAGCCAATGTCGACTATGAAATATTCAAACTGACCAAAAGCTTTTATTGTGTTAAAATATTGTCTCTGTCAATGAAAAAATGTTTGGTCCTTTATTTAACCCATCCAACAATTCCTGGAAGAGCTTGGAACCACAAGGTCCAAGCAGAAAGAGCCACTCAGGGAATTTTCTTGAGGAGGCGGAGCAAGGGAGCTTCATGAGATAGTGGGACATGAGAGTGTAAGGGTCCGTTGCAGGAAGGGGAAATCCCCCCACATGGATTATTAAAAAGTGCCACTTCACAATGTTAACAAATGAGATTCACTCCCATCCCATGATAAAGACTGAGGTGTGTGTGACTCACCTGGCATGATGACATCAGGGAAGCCCAGTTTGCGAGTGATGGCCACGCCCCTGCTGAAGATGAGCGGGTTCTCTCGGCGGACCTGCTCCATGTCGCCCCTCAGCAGCTGCAGAGAGATGATCAGACCTGCAGGGATGGAGGAGGAGTTTTGAAGTGAAAGAAAAGACGGACGGAGGGTAGAGAGAATAAAAGAGAGTTGGTTTTAGTTCAGGTAACTTTACGAATGTTTGGCAGAATTTGCGATGTTTCTTTGTGAAATGTTATTCTTTCAAATGTGGTTTAAAATGTTGCTGGAATCTCTCAACTCTCCCCCCACCTGCATTCTTAACCCTGAAAGTTGGTCAGATGAGAGACTGGAGCCCCCTCTTCCACGACAACCGTTCAGCTGAAAATTGAGTTTTTGAAGTTTTTCTTATGCACACAAATCAGTTATCAGTAATCTGTAAGTTACGCTTTTATGCAAAATGAATTTGTCCGAACATTTTTGGATAAAAGTGTAGAAGTGTGTTTTCATGTCAACTTTTCAGGTTTTGGTCAAATCATCTCCTCACACATCAGTCTCAGACAAATGAGGCATCTTCCTTCAGGAAGTTTAGACCCTCCTGTGAAAGTGAATTCATGAGGATCTGTAAAGACGGAGGACGCGCCCTCGGACCTCAGTGGGTTGATGCAGTGAACGTTAAAGGAGATCAGGTCTAGTCCGACCCACATCCCTACAGAAAAACGTTTGGGGACACTGACATTGAGGAGGGGGTCGCAGGAGGAGGCGGTTTCCTGCAGTGACTCCAATTAAGAAGATTTTCCAGCGGATGTGGAGTGATGACTCCCGCGTGTCAGCTAGAGCGAGCTCTCCAAACCGGACGGGTCGGTCCTGGAGGTTTGTGTGTTTGTTTTTCTGACTTAATGAGTTCATGAGTCTGACTGAGATCCGTTCTTACTGATACATAGATAGTTGTGAGTAAATACAGACTACAAACCATGAGTTTATCCGTTAGCAGAGGACGATAATTACACTTGGTGATATCGCCTGAAATAATGAAAACAGGGGAAAAGTCTCTATGAATAAATGCCAAACATCTCATTTGCTTCTGTCTTAATTTCAGTGATAAGATTTTCAAACCACAAAAATAATACAATTAGTTGTCGTCATTGACTTTGTTGCCCCAAAAGGATGAAATCAGGCTCAACCCAAACTGACCGCAGACAGAATGGCTCTCATGCGGGTTTTCAAACCCACAACCTTCTCACTGTGAGACTTCACCAACGACCCCTCATGTGTTAATGTAACTGAAGTAGAGCGTCCTCTACCGCTGACAGTGTCACAATAACATAAACGGATTTGACTTAATGGAACTGCGTGGTCATCAGGGAGACGTTTACACGACAACTGTTGTTTTCGCCTCTAGACAACAGCGTTTTTCAAAGTCTGAAATCGTGAACTGTTCCAGAGTAGAATCTGTTGAGCTCCCTATTGTATTTATCTCCTTGTAATTAACTAAATATAACTCGGCCTACGCTGTCGACAGGAAGCGTGGATCCCGGAAAAGTACCAAATCCCCTGCGTTGTACGAGCAATTCCTCTGATTGAACTCCTCCAGGTGAATATGAAGTTATGTTAAAAACAGTATTTTCAGAAAAATAAAGTTTCCCTTAGTGAGTAAAATATGAGCTATTAGAGTAAGATATAAAATACTATATATTCAATATACTGTAGATCTTTGCGATTCCATTCATCTGCACCAACATATGAGAAATTACTAAAAACTTTTGAAGCAAAAATCCTCCCTAGTGTCAGAAATAGGAAACCAATCTTTACCAAAGTCGATCCAGTTCTTCCTCGCCTTAAGGTCTATGGGGCTATGAAAATGGAATTCGAATTGGAATGTCGCATCATCTGGTTTTGTTTGTGCTACAGACTCTGAGTTTATTAACACTCCGCAGCAAAATGTAGAGTTGCTGCTCCGTTGCTCTTCATCGGTGGTGTTGAACTGAAAGTCGGACTTTTTTAAAAAGTAGAGGAAAAAACGTTTCCTGTTATTAGTTGAAACCGTATCGTGTAAACGGAGAGTCAGCCGCAGGAGGGACAGAGCGAGTGGTTCACAGAACGCTGCCAGGAGAGGGAACCACAAACCAGTGCCTGTAAATGACAGCATGGCGATGAGACAGTGAAGTTCGCGGCGACAACAAGTCCGTCCTACCGTAGTTGGTGCTGGGGGCTGTGTATTTGGTGCTGGACTTGCGGATGATGTTCTCGTGGATCTGGTGCCACTCGTTCTCGTTGTTGCACCTGAAACACAACAGAACATTGCAGAGCTCGGTGAAAGCGTGAATAAAACTTCAGCGATGGAACCCTGTAGGAACGTTCCAACTGCATGTCCTCTAAAATGCTTTAAGCTCCCGTTTCAAATATGGGATGTTCTTTGAACAGAGTGTTCCTTCCCGAAACACGATGAACATCGCAGCAGGCTTTAAGAGGCAGGAAGTGCAACCAGCCGTGAAGCATCTGCAGGAGGTCGGCAGAGGCTGGGCCATAAAACACCCTCAGTCACAGTTACGTCACGCCGCGACTGTGAGGCTCCTGCAGGCCGGTCTACGGCAGATTCAGCAGAGAGGCGGTCCCAAACGTCTGCCGTCTACTGCGTTTGTGTGTGTGTGTATAGGTGTGTGTCTGTGTGCATGTGTTTGCGTATGCATGTGTGTGTGTGTGTGTAGATGTGTGTGTGTGATGGCTGGTGGCGTAATGAGGCTGCAGACCGGAACGCTCTTCTTTCAGAGAGAGAGTCAGAGGGTGAAGTGCTGCACGAGGTTAAGAGTGAAGACACAGACGAGAGGAGAAGGTCAATACTTCAGGAGGAGGTGGAATGAGAATAAATACCTTTTGTTACCCCCTCTATGACTTCTCTGTATCATTCATGTTATCTCCATAAATGACACAATTCTTCGTGCCCTTTTGATTATTTGAAGTTAAGCCCAAACTGAATCACATACCCAAAGAAGAAGCTTCAAATAGCTCCATAACTATCAGGTGTATCTGCATCCCCTCGGTGTATTTGGACAGGTAAGACCTGAAATCATTTATTTTAAGTGTCAGTAAGATCGTACCTGTTTCTTAGAGAGTAACCGGGATTAAACACAAAAATACAAAGACTTCTATCCTAACCTGAGTTTTTTTTTTTTTAGATAGAAAAAAGTACAAAAATGCGATAGCTTCAGTGTAATCTATTACATAAAGCAGCCTCGTGAATATTGCTCCACAAATCAGCAGACGGCCGGCTGCATGTCGGTAAAGTGTTTTCATAAACGTAAATTTGTACCCCCGGCACACCTCCTCCTCCTGCTACCTTCTTCCTGGATGGGCGGAGACACAACGACTCACCTCCTCGTTATTGTAAAGCCCTTCTGGACAACCGTAGTAGCCTCTCATTCAATAAAATTATCATTCAAAATGTTTAGTTTTTTTTAACTTTACTCACTCGTTCATGTTAAATTTGGTCTTAGATAAACACAGAAAAAGAGAAAATTTGCCCAATAACTTGTTCACAGCTCTGAAGACGCTTGTTTGTGTTTGTGTGGGTTTGGATCATATATTTTCATATGATTATGAACCGTCGTGTGATTGCTGACTATTTGAACGTGTTGTGGTGTGTTTGTAGTGTGTTTGTTGTTTGTGTGTGTTGACACTCACGTGTAGACTTTCAGCACAAAGTCCTTCTCCTCTTTGAGCTCTGAGATGGTCTGCAGCACGTCGCTCATGGCCAGGACCGCACAGCCGTACGGACGGCGGTACTGGACGTGCGGCGGACCCTTCTTACTGTCATTCAGCAGCATCCGACCTGCAGCGGGGAGCGTATGTGAGAAGTGTTTGACATCCCTGAGGATGTACTTCAAACATTCAAGCAGCTGCAGATGTTGATGAGGGTGGCCTCACCTGTTCTGATGACCTGGGAGATGATGTAGAGATCTCTCTTCATGTCCTTGTTGCTCAGGTCCTGCAGGGAAAATCACGCAGCTCATATTCAGACATTTGACTGGTCGCTAAAAATGTATTTGCATTATAAATTAAATGTATTATTATTATTATTATTATTATTATTATTATTATTCAAAACAAAATAAAACTTGCTATGAGAGACAGCGCTCCTGGTGGTTGAAGGAGGAAGTTCACCAAAACCCATGACTCTGGGGGTCCAGATCATCGACCATAACCTACTGGGTGGTATATTCCCAAGTAGAAACTGACAAGTCCGGAGACAAGACCCCCAACTGACAGGCACCAAGTCAAGTCTCAAGTCAAGGTTGGACACGTTTCAAACCAAGTCCCAGTATCAACATGTCCCATGTGAACTATTATTCTGTGGGTATTTATACTGATTAAATAACAATAATAATGATTATAAGTATTTTTATGGAACACATTTCAAGACAAAGTTAAATTCTTCCTTACTATAAAAAAAGAAAAAACATGACCAAGAAGATGGGATACACAATAAACACTTGACTTAAACCGAGCTTCTCACCTCCTCCAGATCTCATTGTGCTGAGTGGGCCTCAGACTAACAGAGCAATGAGAATCCATCTGCTCAGGATGAACCCTGCTGGAGACCAGCCTGTGGTTCCAAGGCAGACCAACAGGGGGCGGTGCTTCATCACTATTCTTTCTTCTCTTCCACAGAAGTTCCCTCTAAACCCACTGAACGCCTGAACTTTAACATGTTCAATATTTAAGTGTCTCTCTAGGTCTTACCGTGAAGAGGGCACACAGCCGGTCCACCTTCTCTGGGTTCTTTGGTCCTCCATTCTTGTTCAGTCTCACCATGAACTTCTCACTGAAAGACACAACAAGCCTGCTGTTAAATATCTGTGACCTTTGACCTCAGGGGACTTGACAGAAGAAGGATCCCAAGTTATCATGAATACTCAATTATTCGCTGTAAAAACCTAATAAGAAAAAACTGTTTTTAATTTAATTATAGGGTCAGCAAATTAGAAAGAAATCATTATGTATTGTGATGAAGGATCAAGTCCTCCAGCAAGTCCCAAGTCAAGACTTACAAGTCCCTTGTCAAGATTCGGAGGTTACAAGTCAAGAACCCAATTCAAGACTGAGAGGTAGCAGAGTCAGTCCCAGCTCAAGAAAAGGACCAAAACCAAAATAGGGGATTGCAATTGAGGATCCGAGTCAAGAGTCACAAGAAACAGGCCAAAACTGACAAGTCCTAAGTCCAGTTTCCAATCAAGATTCACAAGTGAAGACACACAAGTGTTAAATCAAGCTTCAAGTCGTACATCAAGATTCAAGTCAAGACTCAAAAGTCCCAGGTCAAAATGGAAAAGTTCCAAGTCAAAACACAATTCTCAAGTCAAGACTCTCAAGGCCCGAAACAAGAATGGGAGGTCGCAAGTGAAAACCACTTGAAGAGTTATATGTCAAAACTGACGAGTCCCATATGTAGTCTTAATTCGAGAAGCAAGTATTGAGTCAGGTCCCAAGTGACGATGCCCGAAGTACCAAATGAAGTCACAAGTCTCTGCAGATGACGCTGGAGTCTGTTTCCAAACAGTGAATGTAGATTTATGAGGGCTGAAGAGCTCAACCTGAATGACAATCAGAAAATACAACTCACTTTCTTTCCTTCTATTTCTGCAGTTGCCCCTCCAACCCCTACATGACCTGCTCAGCCTCCAAGGCCACAAATCTGCCTTCCTTCAATCTCCTCAGGGGATTCCACACAGAGACACCATCTTTAAAATCTTTCAGAATTCCCATCTTGCCTCCTCTCTTCCCCTGGGGGGCCGTCAGTGGGCAAAGTTTGGAGCGGCGCCGCCTCAGCCGTTTCTTTAGCTTCAGGGAGCAGCAGAATATTGTGAGCTGGTGTCAGCTGCCTCTCTTCTCTAACCAGCACTTATCCAGAGGGAACGAGACTAAAGCCCACATGCTGTTATTCAATAATGGCTGCTCGACATTAGCACAGTAAAGCCTCGCACACATTACAAGACTCCTCCAGGCATAAACAGAGCGAGCGGCAGGAATACGCTGACATTTACTGATGTTCAGTGTTGATGTAAACAAAACAGCGCCGGGTTGAGGGTCAGATGGGAGCGGAGCTGTAGACTTTACACCAAAACTAGAATTCAGAAAGGACGTTTGCCACCACCAACGAAGAACAGTCGAACACAAGACTGTTAAAGGTGCAATGCATAAAATGTAGTGGAATCAAGCAGTGGAGTTCCACATTTCAACCCTTGTAAAACCTCAGCCCACCCCTCCCTATTCAAGAATCTACAGGTGAACTCAAACTCCCAGCGACGAAATGCCCTCGATGGAGGCCGGCCAGCGAAAGGGGAGAAGTCGTGCAGCATTCCTTCAATCACCAGGTTAAATCAGTTTATAAAAAAGGTGTACTTGAAACTTGAGGGATGATTGGTCAGATCGTTAGCAAATATCCTCTATCCTTGCTATGCCGATGATAAACAAATCTATGTATTTATGTCTCACTTTCAGTCTTAACCGTCCATTTTTCTGTCTGTCTGAGAGAAGACTCCGGAGCAACAACCAGTTGAAACCCCACTGAACTGAGGCGCCAACACCAAATGCCATCAAACTCGCAGCACCTCCTCCACTGGCAGGAGCGTTCACTGATGTAGCCTGTTGCAGTGCATTCTGGTAGTTGTAGGATTCTGTAACTTCGGGGCAAAAGTTAATTCCAAGGGTCCTTTCCTATAATCCTATAAAAACAGTCGAGTTTTAGGAAAAGACCATCTTTCCAGCATCTACTATATTCAACCTTCACTCATTAGACAGCTGGGTGACCGATTTAGTAAATGATTGACATTTCAGAATAATTGGAAAGCCTACCAATACTTCTGGGCGGCGTTTGCTCAGTGGTCCCACAATTGGGAGATTGGGGTTCGATCCCATCCACTGACACTACAGGCCATGGGGTCCTTAAGCAAAACACCAAAACCCCACTTGCTCCCCGGGCGCTTCACAGCGGCCCTCGTGGAGCACGTATTCATTTTATAACATTATCCTGTATGTATGCGTGTTGTGTATATCAGTGTGATAAATGGAGTAAGAATTATTAACATTATTTGAAAATCCCATCTTCTTTTGTAACACCCCGGATCCTCTCAGGAAAAATCTATCCATCATTTACGAGCTCCTTTAATTGTCCGTTTGGTATTTACAGGAACGCCACACGTTTGCTGAATCGATAATGAAGCTCACAACAGAAAGAGTCTTTATTATTCAGCATGAACCCCCTACAATAGGAACCACCAGGTGGTACTTAATATTACAACCAACTTAATATTTACACCAAACGCCGGCGGTGATGGCCAACAAATCACTCACCACACTCAGCATGTCCGACTCTTTAAACTGAGCATTTTCATCTAATCCCCCAGAGACACTGAGATAAACAAACAAACACAACAAGAGAATAAATATGTATCCACTAACTATGGTGTGTGTGTGTGTGTGTGTGTGTGTGAAGGATCATGGCTCCTCTTTCATTGGTGTTGAATTTTCCTTCCGCTGAAAAGTGATTCAATGGGAGACACTCTTTACATTTATGCTGCAAAAATGAAACAAAATGCAAATAAAGCAAATTTTCTTCAACATTGTTTGTGAAAAAGAGACGTTATTTCTCCGAGATGTTCTCCTGACGGTTTTTAAGAGTTTAGGCGGAGGAACAAGCTCTCTGGTGGTTTGTGGCTGTGTGAGTGGCTCGTCAGAACCAAAGCGGCAGTCTGGAACCCGAGGCTGTTGGAGCGCTGCAGCATCCCGATGAATCCACTAAAGAAAGTCTGTCTGAGAGGGAAGACGGGAGGAAAAGTCTGCGGAAGACACAGATTGGAGTTTTAACTGCACAAGCAAACCTCAGAGCAGCTCTGGGGGCAATCTGTCCCGACGGGTCGGTTAAATCTCTACAGCTGGAGGGGTTCTGGAGTTGGCTATTAGCTCCTCGCCTCGTCATTTGGCTCAGATGCTGAGTCAGACGAGACGGAGTTGAACAGACTGACAAGGTCAGGAGGACTGATGTTTGTGTACGAGCCCATCCTTGGGCTAGTTTGCAGAGAAGAGACAGAAAACCTACGATTTCAGCCGCACGACTCATTCCAGCGTCAATATGAGTCAGCGAGCTTTTTTCTTCAAGTAAAAGAGGACCGTCAGAGCGGTGCTAGCTACTGCTTGTTTTTAAAGCTCTGATCGGACCTACGCCCTCACATAAATGTAACCGGCACACTCCTTATGAGCCGGATCACCAGCTGAGATCCTCCGACGAGTCCGTCCTAAAGGCTCGGACTCGTCACTCATGTGCATTCCTTCTCTGTTACTACCTCCGCTGCTGTATCAGAGGTGGACCAACTCGCACCTTTCATCGAGCCTCCACTGGGTTTATATAATGGAGGCTCGATGAAATGATAAAGTGTTATATTTTACTCCTGAAGCCGGAGCAGTCGGGCCGCGTCTCCACCATCGAACTGTAACAGCGTGAGCACAAGCATAATCCGCTCTAACGTCACTTTGCAGCCAATTTAGTGATTTAGTAAACATCAGCATTTGTGTATAGCATTGTCACTGACCCAAAACTGAACTGTATACTGCCACACACACACACACACACACACACACACACACACACACACACACACACACACCCTCCTGCTATCACAGCATTAGCAATTCCTTAGCATAGTGATCGCTGCACTAATCCATAATTGATGGGCGTTCATTATGGTAGGGGGGTCATGTTTTATTCACAGCTGCTGTGTGGGGCCACTAGAAACTATTTGTTCCACATTATGAGGGAACACTTATGTGCAGAGAGAAGAGACTGATTCTTTTTTTTTTTTACAGTACGGCTCTTATAAACAGAAACAATGACCGAGAGACTCAGAGGTAGAAAAAGTAGAAACACTCTTTACTCCAGCAGAAGTAAAGCTTCACGTGTAAAACCGGACTAAAGGGAGGAAGTGTGAAAGTATCTTTCATTAATAGAATGTTAATTTAAGGATTTAGCATCATTTTGACTTCTGAAGAAGGCCTTCAGGATGGGAGATGTAGAGAAAATGGAAGGTTGTGATCAGGGTGGCTCTGGTGGTCCATGAGCAGAACTGAGAGTGGATCTGAAAACCCCTCACACCAGCAGATAATCTGGACCCGTCATCACTACCGACCGAAAGTTGAGACCAGAACTCTCCTCTGATGTCATAGGATGTTGGTGATAGTTTTAGACGTGGACGTGACGCCATACCAAGAATTCCGATAATTAGACTCCTGTGTTTACCTGAGGCCTGAAAACGCCGACTCATTGAGGCGGACAGCGAAAAGCCCCTCAGTCACAGAACTATAGGCGGTGTTTCAATGAGCAGACCATCAGAATCCTGAGAAGCTGCTCAACATGTAGATCTATGATTTGTAACTGAATGAAATAGCTTAAACATTTAGGTCAGGCTTGAATATGTACCAAACACTTGTCATGACTCTATAACGAGACTACGAGTAGAAGCAGAGAACGAAATCTGGAAACGATTCACTCTGCATTCGGTTTACAGTTGATTTGCATTTCTGGGCTGCTTGGATGAATTTACCAGCAGACGCCTTTCTTGACAGAGGATAACTCGAGTAGATTAGCGCAGGGACCTCAAGAAATCTAACGCTTAATGAAATCTACCAATCTACCAATTGAGATTCATGAGGCTGCAAATGATTTATTCTGCGGACGCTCCGTTCCCTCTTTACAGTCACAGCGGCAAAGTCATTAAAAGCTGCTGAGAGGGAGTCGGAGGAAAGCGAAGACGTGCCCACGTGGCTTCTAAAGAGTATTTCTCTACCTGATGGTCTTCCCCTCCCTCAGGTCGTACAGGGAGAAGAATATGTCTGTGTCTTCTCCGATGCTGTTGTAGGTGAAACTCTTCAGGTTGACCAGTAGATGGTGCGGTACTGGAACTCTGCACGGCTCCCCGGGTCTCTGCCGGTTAGCATCGCCCTAGAAAACCACAAGGAAATACGCATTATTGGAAAACTTGTCTTTTAATGACATGTAATGAAACATTAATAACTGGAAAAGCACTCAGAGAGCTAAAACCTCCGCCATGTTACAACCGTAGCCTAGGTTTAGGATTAAGTTATGCAGATTCTTCCATTAATGTCTGAGTTACTGCAAGCCTCTAAATCTACTGACAACTCAAACAAACTCTGAGTATCTCTCAAATGCCATGTAGCCAGTTACCTCCTGCTTCTTCCACTTCAATGTCTCTGTTCAGCCCACTGAGCGCCCAGCTCCATCCCAAAGGAACATCAAAGGAACTCTTGAAAGCGTGCCCGAAGCTCCAGCCCAAAAGAAACAGCAGCAATAGCCACCTTGTGACGTCACTACTCCAAACAGCTTATTATTCTATTCCATTTCATTTGAAATGCCTCAAAACACGTAAACGCCTCTAGATTAGGCTAAATTATACTTTTGGGTAAAATGTCATGCAAACCCGTTGTGTTGTTTTTCGGTGATCGTGCACACAAACAAACAGACATACAAAAGTACAGACAATCAGACCAACGCACAAGAACATAACAGCCTCCCTGGCGGAGGCAACAAATGACGTAAACACAGGACATTTTCTGATAGTAGTCCTCATCATCAGGAACTGTTCCTAGTTTGAATTGAACAAACTACAGTGGTGTTACAGTAACTTCCTGCGTTGATGACTGAACACCTTCTAGACACGTGAGGAAATCTTAAGGTACGTCGAGTAGGAATAACAGAGATCTACTGGAAACATGAGATCCACAATCTCTTACCCCACAAAAGAAAAGCCCAATGTTGTAAATTCTGTTTTTGTTTGATTTATTCCTTAATACTATGTGGGAACTAATTGTATCAAGCACACGTTTGCTTTTTTAATTTTTTTATTTAAGTTCCGCCCGCTGTTGGAACCTTAATCAACTTCACTTCAATGTCACTTCAGGATATTTTTGTCAGATTTGTTATTGCGATTTTATATTTGGATATTATTTCAATGTTCTATTAGTTTCCAGTTCGATATCGCACCACTGTCCAAAGCACATTTTCATTTGGGGAAAAATAAAGTTTATCTCATCTAATCAAAACAGAGATAAAAATAATTAGCGCTGATGGAACCGAGGAAAGAACTTCAGTCCTCGCTGCGCTGGCAGAAAGGACAGATTCATTCCTGTTCAGCGTTAAAAAATGTAAACAGCCTTTTGTCCCTAATCTTCTTTAATTTTGTTTGTATTTGTGCACGTTTGTGGAGAGTTGTGGGGATGAGACGGCCGGATGGACTTCCTTTTATTTACCGCCTCCGCTATGCGATACAACTTGGTGCCGCGCCAAAATCAAATAATCCTATCAGCCAACCAAACAGCTTGTTTCGGACTGAGTCAGTCAGTGGCTGCACATAAAGGGAAGATTCAATCCTCCATTAATGAGCACAGCGCCGGCTGCTCAAACTCATTCCACTATTCAGCTTTTAGATATAATAAGTGTTAGATCACTTGTTTCCTCAGGGTTCGGACGTATCGCGCTGCACAAACCTGACTCCATTCCAGGTTTTACAGCGACTGGCGAGTTTTGAAGAGTGTAGCAGAATCGTCCCCAAATGTTTAAACAATAATCCCGAACCTTCAAATCAGTCTCTCCCTCAGGGGGCTCCCACTCCTCGACTTCCAAAACATCTGTCAATTTCGCTTACATGGGCGGCAGCTTCGCCTCAGACTCCACTGGCTTGATTTTCTTCTGTAGGAGGACCACTGAATGTCCTCAGAAACTGTGCCGATTCTCCCGAGTGAGATAAAAGCTGTACAGTTCATCTCTTCAGGACATATACAACAGCCGGGTCATCAGGAGGGCACTCATCAGGACAGGCTCTTCACACTCCTGCCCTCAGGCTGGTGCCACAGGAGTGTGAAATCCAGGACGAGCCGACTGAAGACGAGCTTCTATCCGCAGGACGGACTCTGACTGACTTCACTCTGACCTCTGCTGTCCCTTTCACACAGCCTGTTCAAGCCGGGTAATTGGACGTTTTTTCCCCCTCACACTCAACCTGTACAAAGGCAAACAGCAGCAGCTGTGTCTGTGGTTTGTCAGTGACGGCAGTGGAGGTAGTAACCGAGCTGAATTTGACATCTATATAGACGGGAGAGGACGTGAGAGGACGGGTTCCAGGAGCTCCCTACCTTCTGAGCAGAGGACGAGGTCCGCAGCAGAACAAATATGTAGGACAGTCTATAGAAACCTCTAGTAGACCGGCTTATCCTAGTTTATCATCTTAATATCCTCATGTTTAAACCCGGCTTAGAACTGTTGTGCAACGATCTCCTCTGAAATAATCCAGCCGGATTTAATTTCCTGTCAGGAAGTCCTAGAGTCAAAACCGACTAACATGGAACCAGAGCTATGACTCAGTTTGATCCCGACATTTTTTTATCTCCACAACAAGGTTTGGCTTTTTGGCCGACTTGAATTATGCATGTAAAAGCTTTTTTAAAGATCCGTGCAGCCGGGCCTCCGTTTGATTTCCAGAAACGCGCTCATACATGTTGAGACAGTGTTCCCAGTAAAGGCAAAGATGTATTATAGGAGTCAGCAGCAGAGGAAAAGTACTAACTGATGAATAATTCAAGAACTGTTGTTAGTTCTTAATCTCAATGCTGTTGGAGTAACTGACTCTGGATCAGGTCTAACATTTTACACAATGACCATGTAAAGTACCAGAACATGAAGGATTACACACATACTGGAGCGTCTCACCTGTGTGGTGCTCTGCTGTACGCTGTGTCTGCTGGACAGATGCTGTGGAAGACACAAAATCAGGTTTCAGTTAGCAGGTTGATTCTCTTTCTTCAGGTCTACCCTCCTCTCACCTCCTCCCCTCTCGTCTGTTCGAGTTCTCTCCTTCGCTTCTCATCTCATCTGGTTTTTATTCCTATCCATGTCTCCTCCACCCGTTTCTCATGGCTTGCATCTACTCCACCTCTGCCAAAGATCCACACCACATGGAAGTATTCTTACAAAAATCCACGCTCTCCTCTTCAAGGTGTCGTACGGGCAAACAGATTCCCCTGATCTCAGTCCAGTCCATCATCTGTGGGATGTGCTGACCAAACAAGTCAGGATCCACAGAGGCTCCAACTCACAACTTCCAGGACTCAAAGGATCTGCTGCTAACATCTTGGTACCAGATACCAGTCCGGGCTTCAATGGGTCAGAGCCACGCAGGCGGCCCATGAGCACCATGTTGGTCTGTTTATCTGTAAAATGTCTTGAGAAGTTTAAAATTCTGCACCGTAGGAGTGGATCCCAGGATCCCCGGCCCAGCAAATGTTGCTTTAATTTTGACGGTACATTTACTGAACCTCTTTCTCTTTCTTCAACACGGCCGGAAATGAGGTTCGGTACCTGAAAGCAGGAGGGTTCCTGGTTCAAATCCTCTTCTGGCCCTGGGGCAGTTGCATAATTATAGTAAGAATTATATAACAATAATAATCATAATAATAATAATAATAGCAATAATAAAAATTGGAATAATTAAAAAAAATATCAGTAAAAAGAAGAATTAGAATAATAACATGAAATAATAAAAAAATAAATAATAATAAGGCATTACATTTCTGATAAATGTAATTTAATTTAATAGAGATGTAGGGTGTGAGAAGGTTCTGTCACCCCAGTCCGGTGTTTAATCCTGAGTGGAGTAAAGTTGAGCGGAGGCAGCAGGAAGGAATGGAGGGTGGAGGAGGTCCCCGGAAATGGTTATGGAGGGCTTTATGGGTGGGGAGAGTGTTTGGGACCGGGAGAACCTCCAGGTTCTGGAGGACAGGGGTGATTTGGTCTTGAGGGTGAATGTGGGTGAGGAGATTAGCAGCAGAGTTCTGAATGAGCTGGAGATTACTGAGGACTCTGGTTGTGGTACCATACAGAGCTCCATACAGAACTCTGTTGATGCAGTCCAGTGGGGATGTGACGAAGGCTCGCATCAAGAGTTTCTGTGTGGCAGAAGTGGAGAGAGACTGGCGCAGACGTGAGACGCTCCTGAGGTGGAGAAGATGTGATCATTTGTTTCATGTTACAGATGTTGATGGAGTCAGAGTTCTCCAGCGAGTCAGAGTTCTCTAGTCTCCTACCGGTTCTGTAGCTTCCCCCTACAGTCCACAAACATGAATTTTGCCGACTCTGCACGTCGGTGCGTGGGAATGGCCCATTCCTCTAAGTGCTGCTGCTGTATTATTTACTAAAGTTTATTGATATTCCTTCTTATGCTGCTGATTCCATGTTTACATGAATTCACCGCAGTGATGAGAAGGAGGATCTGACGGTGTTTTCTCCAGCGGGACCTTTTCCTCTGCAGCAAACACAAGAGTCGCATCACTGGAAATGTATAATTGAGCCACACTTGAATCATGATGTCATATCTGCCACTTGTTTGTTCTCATTAAAACAAGCGTCTGCTCAGAAACATTATGCTTCTGAGGGAACATCATGTACGACAGAAAAAGGTCATTACAGACGTTCAAGATGTTTGTGTTCTCCACTCTCCACCCTACTATCTATCAACTTCACCGCTTTATCTCTGCCTCTCCTCCGTCTCCTCCCGTCTGCACATCAGTCTCTAGGCAACCGAACAAAGAGGGAATCACTGTGACTGCAGTGTTTCGGCTGGTACAGCTCGGCTATTTAAAGCATCGTTGATGCAGGAGCACACAACTATTACTGAGGAGAACTCCTCCACACCGAGAAGTAGCTCCTGCTTTCCCTCCACACCCCGTCCATTCAAACAGGAAGGCTGAGGCACAGATCAGATGTCCGTACCGTGAAAAGACACGACGTGGTCTCCGTGTTCCAAGTTAGGTTTATACATAACAAATATACGTACAGTAAGTCATATCAGTAATTCAAGTTTAAATCCTTGTTCTTCATTTCTGATGTTTCACTCAGATCAGATTTGGTGGTTTCTCCCTCATAGTATAGTGCTGCGTTCACACCAACTTGATTACATGACAGTAACATCATGAAAAAGAAAACTCAAAAACAATCGTCAATTTTCCGAGGATATTTTCTCTCTTGCGTAACTACTGCATCAGATCTGATAGAAATACTAGAAGGTTTCATGTTATCTACACAGTTTTGTGAGATAGGAGCAGCAGGACTCTATATTTGGACCAGTTGGAAAGACAACAGACCCCAAAAATGGGATTCTGACCCCTGAGAGGGATTTTGACTGCTTAATGTCAGCTATAACCACTAGCAGAAGATATTTGCACCGCTGGCTGTGATAAAAACCTGAGGTTTTATCAAAATCTAGCATTGTGCACAGTTAAAACACTGTAAAAACTAAATCAAACCCCAATTCTCATTATCCTTAAATATCATAATGCACCTCTTCAGTTTACAAAGACGTGGGTTGGGTTTGCTTGAAATACTTTGCACAGCTTTTCAGTTAAGCACCACAGAAATCAAATGATTACACACGGATGGGAGCTGATGGCAACCTCATTACATGCTGAGGGATAAAAAAAGGAATAAAGGATCCCTTCCTGAAGCTTCTTCAAATACGGTGTTTTATGGGCTCACAACTGGAACCAGAGATGGAACCTTCAGTCAACCATCCGATGCCTCCTTTGATAGTTAAGATGTCAGCCTTTATTCGACGGCTCGAGGCGAAGTTATGAGGATTTGGTGGGAATCTCTCATAGTGCTGATATAATCTGGGATTTTTTTTCTCCAGAGATCATCCCTTAAAGGGATCAACCCTATTCCCTCAGGCAGACTTCCCCTCATCGAGCTCTCACCATCTTATAGAGGTCCGACACGCTGATCTGGTCTTCATCCACCATCTCAAACTCCTTCCGAGGCACCAACTCCAGACCGAGGTGTCTGAGGGAGAAAATAGGAAGGTTCAGAAAGTCGTCCGGTCAAGAAGAGACTTTAGAGTATTCTCAAAAAAAAGAAAATAAATACAGAAAACAGGACGAGAGAGTTTTAGAAAAGGGACACAGAATTTGATTTTATATTTTTCCTGACAGAGAGAGACAGACATGAAGAAGGAGAAGGACAGTCGGCCTCTTTGATAACCTCCACACAAACACAGAGTATATTAAAGTCATTTTAGACGCGGCCTCCGGGGTTATTGTTCCTCAGGATTACTTTCGGTTCAATCAGCGTCATGGTTCCCTCTGCAGACCGCTGACCTCGCTGTTAGGGGCTCTGCAGAATAAAAAAGTTTCCTTCAGCTATGACTGAGAAAATAAACTTGACCGGGCCGGTTCAGCCGACAGCTGGAGCTTTTATTGGTCTATTGGAGCCAAACCCTCATTTCTTCACTTTTTTCTTCTTTCCTTAAACCACCTGTCATATATTTTCCTCGAGCCACTTCAGCTCTGACTGCTTAAGAAGTTCTTCTCAAACGCAATAAAACTTTGCGAGCGCAGGAATGAGCTGTCAATGGTGATATTATGGGAGTTCCTGTGGAGCTGCAAGACTGGGTTTTATTTAGACATATTCTTATATTCTTTTCATCAAAACTTCTCCCTTCGGGTTTCGTTCTGTTGGTGGTTATCTTCACGTGGACGTTATTGTGGATTTGAAATACGAGTATGACTACAACACTGTGAAAATACTCTATTACAACTAAAAGACATGCATTTAAACCTAACTTAAATTCAAGTATGTGAGTACTATCAGTAAAATGAACTCAAAGTATCCGAGTCAAAGTATTCAGTCTGCTGGGGAACGGTCCCTCTCATCTATAAGATGTTTACTGATTCATATTCCTGTGGCAAATGTTAGAAGCTGACAGTGGTGGACAGTAACTAAGTACGTTTACTCGAGTACTGTGTTTATGTACAAAGTCGAGGTAGATTCTTATTGTATAGAATGTTTATGTATTCAGTTTTTATTATGTAGAAACTGTCACAAATATTAGCACTTCTCTACAGCATTCCAAAGATGATATTTACTGCAGGGAAATACTTCAAAAATGTTGAATTAGTTTGTTATGTTTTGGTTGCGAATGTTTGGTTCTGTGGAAAAATGGACTAATGCTGATAAAAACAGTAAAACTATGAGGTCTGATGATGAGGTCTATGATCTTTATTATGTAAACATAGATGTGAACATTTAATCTGGTAACTGGACTAAAGTTTGATCATGAATGAACCCGGAGCCAACAGTCTACTGAGGAAGATGAAGGATATGACTGGGAGCTCATCAGAACCACTAAATGGGCCAAGTGACATTAGCATGAGGCATGTGTGATTGTGTTCTCACTCGTTGCCCCAGTCCAGTCTGACGGTGATGTGTCTCTTCACGTCGCGGCTCTGGTCCTGCGTCAGGTGACCCGAGAGGAGCTGCCTCCTCAAGTCGATCAGCTCCGTCATCACGTGGCGGACCTTGTAGAACAGATCCACCTTGTGTTTCTGATGGAGACAGAGAGAGAGATCGACAGAGACAGACAGAAAGAAAGAGAGAGAAACAGAGAGAGAGAGACATAGACAAACAGAGAGAGACAGAGAGAGAGAGAGAGAGAGAGAGACATAGAGAAACAGAGAGAGACAGAGACAGAGAGAGATCGACAGAGACAGACAGAAAGAAAGAGAGAGAAACAGAGAGAGAGAGACATAGACAAACAGAGAGAGACAGAGAGAGAGAGAGGCAGACAGACAGACAGACAGATAGAGAGACAGAGAGAGGGTGAGGCAGAGAGAGACACAGACAGAGACAGACAGAGAGAGACACAGACAGAGACAGACAGACAGAGACAGACAGAGAGAGACAGACAGAGAGACAGAGACAGACAGACAGAGAGAGACAGAGAAAGAGTGAGACACAGACAGAGACAGACAGAGAAAGAGTGGGACAGAGAGAGAGAGAGACAAAAAGGTTATTAGATCCAGGATTTATTTTGGCAGCACTCAGTAAACTGTTACTGTTATCACTAAATCGATTCATCTTTCCGTTTTCTGCAGGACCATTTTATCTCGTGTATCTGGTCTCACAGCTTTTACAGCATCAATGCAAACCATTCATCAAATGTGAAACTTGATCGGGATTGATTGGTTATCAGTTTTAGTAAGAACTCACAATTTATTTACGAAAATTACAAAAAACTGCAAAAAAAAAAAAAATCTGGAAGGGAAACGATGGTAATTTGATTATTGAGCTCAATAATCCATCCATCAATCCATGACAACAAGGGTCTCCCCTACAATCAAACAGTCCAGGTCCACACAGTCAAACCGTCTAGGTTCACACAGTCAAACAGTCCAGGTTCACACAGTCAAACAGTCCAGATTCACACAGTCAAACAGTCCAGGTTCACACAGTCAAACAGTCCAGATTCACACATGAAACAGTCCAGGTCTACACAGTCAAACAGTTCAGGTTCACACAGTCAAACAGTCCAGGTTCACACAGTCAAACACTCCCGGTTTGTACAGTAAATCAGTCCAGGTTTTGAATTTGTGGACAAACCAGACGACCATTACCGGAAGGTTTACGCCCTACTAAATGCCCTTCATGTTAGTGTTTGTGTCGATTCTCTTTGTCATAATAAATCCAATCAAATCCAACTGGACCTCAAGGGTTTGGGTTTCATTTGATTACAGACTGACTGGGTAAGACACTCGAATTCGGTACATTTTGTTTGCTTGAATATGCTTTCATACAACATTATTTTAAAATAAGCGCTAGGGACTATTTTACATTGTATTTATTAATTGATGAAGGTGATAAATCCCACTAGATAAAATGAATTGTTTGTTAACTTCATTTTAATGCGCACATAAACACAATCAGGGTCTAATAAATCCTGGAATGTTCCTGTCACACCCTCTCTGGGAACAAAAGTGGCACAAGTAGGTGAACACACACTCAAGAAACCCGGAGCACACTTCCCCCATACCTGCTTCTATTATTACCTCGGAACCATAATTCAGCCCACGGGCCCACAGCGGCAGGAAGCCGGGTTATTAAATGTCCACTCTGTTCTTGGCAGGACAGCTACATAAGCAGAAAACACACAAACTGTCCTCTAAGAGTGCAAGAGGGTCTGAAAACTGCAGACTCACGCACACAAGGTCGGTTACCACCTGAGCCAATACAGTACCAACACTCAAGCCCACTCACACTCACAAACACACACACACACTCACACACACATACACATAGTGTATGTGTGTGACCTTGTTGGTGTATTGATATTGACATACTGAATACAGACTGTATATATGTATATATATATATATATATATACACACACACACACACACACACAATAATACATGCATAAATAATTAAATAACACTCACAGCCACTTCTATTTTTATCAGAACGCTACACATATCAGCCATAACATTAAAACCACAGACAGGTGGAGTGAGTAGCATTGATTGTCTGGTTACTATGGTTACCTGTCATATATATTAGGCCGCTTTTGAGCATTCTGACTTGAAGTTGATGTTGGAAGCCAGTAAAATGGACAAGCTTAGAAATCCTACAGACTTTGACAAGGACCGGATTTTGACGGCTAGGAACAATCAGCTCTGGGTCAGAGCATCTCCAGAACCGCAGGGCTTATGGGGTATTCATGGTCTGCGGTGGTACCTTGGTAGGCTTTGGGCTTCCAGCCTCTTGATGGGAAGTGGGTCAGCCTGGCACCTCCCAAATCAGAGGGGACTCCCACAACACCTCTGATCCATTAGCAAACGTCCTGCTTCATTTTCACACCTGTCAAACTGGCGGCTGCCTTCCAGAAAACAAAAGAGCTGAGGCGATTCGCCGGGGACGAAAACAAGAGCCTCTGGATTCTGATCCAGTCTCAGCTGTTATCAGAACACCGAACGAGCAGGATGAGAAATGTGTTTCTCCGACCGGACCCCGATAGAGGAGGTTCACCAGTAATGTGAGAGAATCTAAACTCAGGTCACTGAGACAGGAAGTCTCAACATAACTCCGAAATCACAAAATAAATCAATTAATTAACAAATTTTTTCTTTCATAATTAAAGACTTAAAGGCTAAGGCTATTAAAGAAGCTACACTTCGGTCATCAAAGAAACCTCAGAAAGTCCCGTTATGAGCAACAATAATTTACATAAAAGACTCGTTATATGATGCTATCATGATCTTGATGCCACTGTTAAAGTTTTGTCTTACTCGCTTTGAAATAATTGTTCCAACAGCCAACATTAGCTTACAGTAGCAATGATAGCTGAATTCATCTGAGGTCTGCTAAGATTGCTGAAAATTGGCAGTTAGCTATGCAAGCGTAAACATGCGATCATTAGCTATGCTGGTACAAATATGCCAAATTTAGTTATCTTAAGTGAAAACTGTCCATGCTAGCTATCGTAACTGTCCATGCTAGCTGTCCTAGCTGAAATATGCCAACGTTAGTAACCTTAGGTGGAAGCTGCCCATGTTAGTTATCGTAACTGTCCATGCTAGCTATCCTAGCTGAAATTTGCCAAGGTTAACTTTGATAGCTGAAATTACATAACATTAATTTTGATAAATGAAATCAGGTAATGTCAGTTATTATATTTGAAAATAGCCAATATTAGTGACATTATGAAAGGTTGAAGGCTACATGAATAGGTGCAGCACTGCTTGCAGACACCCTAATATTAGCTAGATTGCATCAGTCAGATTTGAACGATAGCTGCGGTTTATGTACTGAAATGTATCATGATTGATTTTCTAAGAATAGGTACTGCTGTGTGAACATAATTGAAGACGGATCTGGACAGGACCTTCTTTCACTGACGTCCTACTAACTTTTCATTAACCAATTTATCTCATTCTGCTGCTGTCTTAGTTAAATTTTTAAGATAATTACAGGAATCGGATATAATTCACCTTTAAGAGGGCATGATATACAAATATAACTAAACGACTGTGCAAAACCGAGGGCTATGAAAGCCCGAGATTGAGAAGCAGACATCCAGTGGTGTAGATGTAGATGACATTCAGCAGAGATTTTGGAAGGACGCCTCGTTTCATATAATAAGAGGAGGAGGAAAGCTTATTGTATTGAAAGACGATATACTTTATTACTGCATATTCTGGAAGGTCAAGCTCCACATAGAGTTTAACGCTGCAGAAATAGACTCTTTGGAAGGACAAACTTCCCTCACAGCAACTAAAAGGTAATATTTGGGAGGCGATCCGCCTCTTGGCAGGTTGTCCATGACTGCAGGTTAAATGTGTTTCTGTATCGACATTGGATGAGGATATACTTTTTAGGTGATGCTGTGACCAACTGAAACTCTTCATTTCACCTTCTATCAGGCATGTAGGTCACTGGACCCCACCCTGTCCATTAGGCAACCATGGTGGGACACCTGGAATAACAACTTTATTTAAATGGTAGTTTAAAAACACTACACTACGAATTTGACCCCGACCATTCATTCACATCAAATGATATGACATCAGGGAAGAGGCGGTTCAATCGAAGCACGCTGTGTTCTTGCCAAGAACAATCTACTGAACAAAACACTGAAACGTTGGAATTGTTGCTACATTTCAATGTGATTTTCTTCTTAATTGTAGCTTTGCCCGGCAAAATTCTTCTATTAAGAAAAATACAAAACCATTAGAGAAAATAACCATAAATACAACATATATCTCCTGGGGTCGACTCAAATTCTCTCCAAATCGGACCAACGGTTGAGACGTTGCGGCACGGAAACTTTCAGGAGATAAAGCTCCAGCGTCATAAATACACTGACGCTGACCTTTTCTAAAATCAATCAATTTCTTCCTCGCACAGAGGTCCCTGTGGGTATAAAATTTGAAAATGATCCTTGAAAATGTTATCGTGTTGACACGAAGGAGCTACAGACCTGGTGGGCGGCAGACGCAGCTACGGTTGCGGCGACAGATCCGGTGGCAGCGACAGATCCGGTGGCGGCGACAGATCCGGTGGCGGCAATGACAATTCAATAATATCCCCGACTTTTTAGGGAAACACAAATTCTGACATGCTAGACTTTCCCAGCTGGTGTTTTGGAGGATCAGAGATGACACTTTACTGTTTTTATTGATTATGTCAGACTTCAAGACCTGTTTGTCGTACGTTGCCTCTACAGTTGGGCCTGACAGCAATGACCAGATTACTTTTAAACCAGGTTACAATCATGTTGTCGGAGCCAGGCGTGACTGAAACATGATTACAGTCCACTTCTCTTAATACATCCTCCCAAACCCGACACACTGGACATTTAAAGGCACCATTAAGACGAGGTTAGAACTCAAAACCAGGTATGGATTCGTGCCGAGAGAATGGACTTGAAGAGTCGGGATGAATCCGACAAGAAAACTTCTCCAGTCTAACCGAAACATTGTGCGTACCGTAAAACTTAACTGCGCTCATGACTTGTCATAAGTTGAGAAAAACTCACATAACGGATTATTATGACACTTTTTGCTCACACAATTAAACAAAGCAACGGATGACCTTGTCACTGTGGCGGCGACAGACGACTCACCACGGCGAAGAGATCCCAGCACACTTAGAAACACGGATGAAAAAGCTCTCACATCAGAATAGCCACAGGTCTCATTCTGAATTACATGCAGGAGGGTGACTGCTACTCACGGACTCACGGGACGATCCGTGATGATCCGATGATCTACGTTTGTCAAAGCGATCCGGACCGCCACACCGGATGAGAATCACAGTCTGCTAAATGACTTGAGATGTACTGGAGGGACGCCACTTCCCTCTCGCTGCGTACGTTGCTCTTTCATCCTCTGACCTGCTCTCAGTCGCCATCCACCTCACCCCTCTCTCTCTCTCTCCCCCTTTCTCTCAGCCTCCCACCCACGGGCCAGTGTGCAGCAGAGAGCTGCTCTCCAATGAGGCACAAAACTCTAAAGATAGTGATACCCGGCGCACTTGTGACGTCTGAGCTCACATCCTCAAATCCACCAAGAGCCTCGAAATCAGACGTGTGAGGAGAGTGCGTACGTGAAAGAGTTGACCGTTAGAGATGGGTAGACGGAAGGAGCTCCAACACGGTTGGACTGAAGTCGTGCATCAAACTCCTGAGGGACAGACGGACGTATCCCGTGTCTAACGGAACGAGACCAAATTATCCCGCCCACGTTTGAGCTACAGTTGGAAGTGTTTGTGGTCAAGGCTGAGCTCTTGAATATCGTATATCAGACATGAGGCTCAGAAATATTTGAATTCCTGAAGGAAGTGATAAAAATTACTACTTGAAGAACTGAATGTTACTGGGATAACGGATCTTTTGTCGTTAAACATTGTGATAATATACGCATTTCATTAAAGTCCCTATTCCCTTTTGTATACTCGAGGAGAAGTTGCATTTTTCGAATTCATGAAATGCTTCAAGCACCTCTCCAGTACACGGGAGATTTACCAAGAAAGTTCTGCGCCGAAACTTGAAAATCTTTTATCTCCAGGCCACTGAAATGTATTAACTTTACAAAACCCCTCTAGCAATGAAAATAAATAAATATTACATTTTCACAAATTAGAGCCAATGAAACTAGAAAAGGAGATGAGAAAAAAAAACTATTAGACCCTGAACAACAGCATTTCAAAGAAGTCATGTGACTCCGGAGAGATCCAGTAACACAACAGTGACATCAGGGCAACATGTCACCGTCAACAAACACAACAACACGGCAAACTGTAAACAACAATATGATGAACCACGACACCCGACCTGCACAAACGCGCTATGACCCTCGCTTAGGAATCACATGACCTCCAGACATCAGTAGTTACCACCACACGCACTGCATTTGACACTTTATGCATCCTTCACTTTCAGAAACTACTCTCTCACACGTCTGTCAGTCGAACGCCGTCTACCTGGAATCCTGGACTGAGAATTAAGTTCCAGTCAGGGGGGCATTCAATGGAGGCTGGATGTTGTGGTGAACAATGATTCAGCGGTACAGATAGTCTCTTGTTGAGTAAGAGGATTAAAACCCATTAAGGTGCTCACCAAGAAAAATAACTACGGAAAAAATGAATTCTTTGCATAATTTATTTCTTTGGGGCATTTACTATCTCAGACAATCAAAATCCACCGTTAAATGAGATTTTTTTTCGTCAAGCATGTTTTCAAAGAGAAAAAAATAAAAAAAACATTTAAAAAGTAATTCATGATAAAATTTGATATTTTATAGAAAATAGTGAAATGTCATTAGATAAACTTAAAATTTTGGTAAAGCATGTTTTTAGAAAACACTCTTGACCCTAAAGTGTTAAGAATTACGCCGGAAGCTTCAGTTAATCGTTTGTAATGCTAGAACCGAGTCATCAACTAATTCTCGATGCATTTTGTCAGATCCCACGGCACGTGATTAGATACAATCGTATCTTTAATGTTAAAAACCACCCATTTACACCCATAGTATATATAGTATTTACACACGTATACAACCACGTGTGTAAATAACTAGTGTTTTTTTTATGCTGTAAACAGGACATCCAGGCAGCAGTGGTCACGCCTCCCATCCTGTCACCTCTCCTGACATCACGGATGCACGCACTGAGATGTGTGTCAAAGGTCAACAGCAGAGGTGGCATTTTAACACTGTGCCCGTAGATTCAATACACAGAGTTGTCAGTCAAAGCGCACATCAAGTGACAACACAAGCTCAGAGGAGAGACGAGGGATCAGAGAGTAAAGTGTCACAGACTCCAGACGTACAAAAACACTGACTGAACAAGTGTCAGCGTGAACATCATGTTGAATATGAAACAACAGTTTTTAAATATTTGACATCCTTTGATATTCACTGCCTTTTCTGGTTACTAACATGAGCACAGGGGAATACCTGCAGTACATTTTAATAAACTATTAAGTGCAAATCAACAACAATAATAAAACATGGAGCAGCCTAAACATCTTTAATTTCTTAAGTGTTGAGTTTGTGACACATCAGGTCTACTGGATTACCATAAATCACCTAAAAAGTGGACTGGGAGAGTATTTTTATGTCGCAAATAATGTAGAATGTTTTCGTATCAGACATTTTGACAGAAGAGGAAATTGAAATTCCGCTATTATCAATCCATGCAGTGTGACAATCTATTGATGTTTCCGAAAAAATAAATAATATCTATAAGCATGGGAATGTGGACAATTCTGAACTGTGTAAATGTGCCAACAGACAAGATCAGGAGCTTTAGCTTGGAGGTTACATTTAAGATTTTGGCTCAAGCTAACATGATACATCGTGCTAAAGTAACTAGTTGCTGCACGTAGCACAAGCTAATCCACATTTCTCCTTAAATACATCGTTTAAACCTTTCATAGTGAGAGGTTTGTTTCACTAAATGGTCATGTTCTCTTTGCGCTCAGAGCCAATTTTACACAGAGCAAAATGTGGGCCGCTAAATGCTAAAAGTTTCTGGGGGAAATCGCCGTGACGCCTGTTATGCTGTAAATCTCCAGAAACGTTTGACAAACTTTTCCCATCAGTATTGGGAAGTGTAGATAAACACTCAGCTGTCCCTTTAAATAACTGTAATGACGGCTGTGCTGCAGCTTACTGGGCCACATAATGGAACTAGGAAATTATTAATGTCATTATTTATTATTAATCCCACTTGTGCTTTCCTCCTATGAAGAGTCGGTGTCGGCTTGGAGCGGCGTCTGGTAGAGACGAGTACTTGCAGCCTCTGGTAGACAGTCTGATGATGGCTGAGCTGCAGACCTCAAGCATGAAGTTGCCTCAGACGTGCACCAACAGACTAACATTTTACAGTTCCTATCATCCCTCTTCTGTTATGTGACAAATTCAAAGCTTTCACCTTAGACGACCCTGCCGAGCACACACCAATTATCCGCAGACATGACAGTCTCTGCTGAGACAGTCAAAGGAAGAATCCCACCATTACACCACGGAACGAGCGAACCATCGGCATTTGAGTGCGGCTTTAAGACGAGGTGTTTTAGCTTAGCATAGCAAAGCCTCCACAGCCATTTCCTGAAACATCCATTTTCACTCATGGAAACTTTAAATTCAAATAGAATTTGTCTCCACTGTCTTGGTTCTGCTGTAGGTTTGGACCGATGCATCATCTTGGACACAGATGGATCACATCTTGTGATTTAATGGGAAAATATAGCTTTTTAAGATTTCCAACCAGAATAAAGTGTACGTTAACACAGGGGACATTCAGTGTTGGATTATAAGACCTCATGGAACGCCGTCTCTAGCACGGATCATTTCATAGAGATTTCTGACAGATTTACAAGATATTTCTGACTCAAAAACTGTTTCTTTCCACGGGTCATGCTGTCACCAAACACCAACAGAAAACTAACTTGTTTGCAATATTGGTCCCTCCAAGTGTAATATCCCTTCTGTTTAACACTTGCTTCTAGATATTAGATGCTATCCTGCGTTCAAGTGCCAAAGCTTCTTTTTTCGAGTGCAATAGGCTCAAGGCAAGAGTAAGTAAACTACCAGCAGTATTACGGTGCAGAAATTGAGGCGTTGCCTTTTATTGGTTGCTGTTTTTCTTCTTTTATTCTACTAAGGTTCTTCTTTTTATTCTATTAATGTCCTATTCACTGTTTTCAAAGCACCAATCTGGAACAGCAATCTTAGTTTTGTTGTATTCTATACCACAACAATAAAGCTTCTTAGGTCTTATATCTTAGATAAGTAGGAATGTTATATGTAATATTGTTTTAGGAGTATTCCTTTAAGAGGGGATGCAGATCTGGTGTTTCTAAGACGTGTAAGAGTTTTGGGAGTGTTATTAAAGCTGATAAAAATGTTTCTTTGGAAGTGAATGCTGCTACTTCTCTTTTGTCTTCATTGAGAAATATCACAGCCTGTCCTGGAAACATAATGTACGTAACATCGAGGGTAGCTGACCATGAATAAACCGAATGATGGACATCAGTTAGGAAACGTTTGGACCATGCCTCCTCCTGCTAAATGTTTTTCCTGTAATACCCTTCTTCTTTTTTTATTCTCCCTCGGTTTCACACACACTCATCCGTCTAAACGTCTCCCTATGTGCCGTCTTTACGTCTCTACATCATTGTCAGCTTGTCACCTCTCCCTCTGCTCCCGCCTCCCTGTTCACACATCCACGCCACACACACACACTCACTCAGAACCACGTTTATCTGCTGGCACACCAGCACAGTCCAGACAACAGAGAACCAGAAAATAGGAGAAACAACAAAGAGGAGCTGAGAGAAGAAGAGGAAGTCCTTTTATGTTTATACAGTCACTTTAGAGGGACTTTCAACAAGTCTCTAAGACAGAAATCATTTAAGTTTCCAGAAAGTGAAAACACGGTTCAAAGGAAATATATTCATCTCCCACTGTTCATTAGGTTTAATGGCAAAATGTTCTATTTATCTGCTGTTTGCTAATCTAACAACAGTTGAAACAGCCAAGCATTTCACAAATGACACAAATTGCTGTTTTCCTGGCGACTGCAGTCTCTGAATGGCTGCCGCCTTAAACTGGAGCCTCTCTAGGTCCTTGTAGAGAGCCTTTAGCTTCTATGACCTGCTGCTAACAGACACTAGCCTCTGGCAGCGTTCCTAAGGAGTCTCAGCCCATTCTTCATGGGCAAAGTCCTCCACTTCTGGAATATTCCTGGGATTTCATAGAGCAATCCAGGGTTTTCCTACAGATTCAAGTCAGGTGACTGTGACGCCCACTCTTGGACGTTGTAGGACTTCTCTATAAGCCGTCGGTGGACTTTGAGGTCTGCTTGGGATCAGTGTCCTCTTGGAATAACACCACAGGTTCAGGTTCCTCACAGACGGAGACATGGTTTCTTCAAGGATTATCCCATCCTTGATGGAATCCCTCTCACCCGCTACATGTCGCAGGTTTCCAGCAACTGAGGAGGCAAAGCAGCACCAGGGCATCATGGAGCCACCATCACACTTCTCTGTAAGTATGGCTGTTGGATAAGGCAACTCTAGGTTTGGCTACCCCGGTCACCACACTCTTCCACGACATCATCGATGACATCACAAGCGACTTCCCCAGGCCAATTTACTCCAGCTCTTTGCCACCGCTCTGGGCCGTCCAAACATCGCCGGTGCCTCATAAGTCCGCCGGAGGATAGAGAGCTGTGGTCTAATACCACGGTGGCGGCTGTTACTTGGGCAGCGCAGCCGTCTCCGTCTGTCTGTAGCGAAGGCCCTCTGTTTTGTTTCGGTGGTTTTGTGTAATTATTGTGAAGCTAAACCCGTTTGAGGCACCGGAAAACTGCTGAGACCTACAAGCCAGTTTTTTATAAACAGTTTATTTGTTAATTTTGTGAATAGCCGCTGGTAAAAGTTTTGTGAATAAGTAAGAGTAGTCACATCCAGGTTTCAGTTTCTCCTTTGGGTTGTATCGTATAGTGGCAGCAGGGGTGCAGTGACTTTTTAACTAGTGGGTCCACTTCTTTTACCATCTTCCTTATTTGCTGTTCCCTAATCACTTGACTTCAAACACGGCTGTGATGGGGTTCTTTTCAGCATCTGCTTAATTTGTCCTCATCCAAGGGGGTTTTAATCGCCCCTCAAAACAGCATCCCCACCCTTCTGGATCTTAAAAAGATGGTTCTGCTTTACTGAAGAAACTTTACTCGGTGTCTTTTGGAGTTCTAGGATAAATTAACAGAAATCCATTGTTGCTAAAGTAAGTCAAGACACACACGCACAATTAGTGAACCCCAAAAAATGCAGGTTCACTAAATGTGCTTAAGCTGTGGGTGTCTTTTTGTCTGCTGTACTTGTAACCTCTTGGCTTCGTTGCCACAGAACAGCCATTAAGGGAGAATTCAGCACCCTGTCCTCGTTAACCTATAAACTTTC
Organism: Lophius americanus; assembly: GCA_037951165.1. Taxonomy (NCBI): domain Eukaryota; kingdom Metazoa; phylum Chordata; class Actinopteri; order Lophiiformes; family Lophiidae; genus Lophius; species Lophius americanus. The sequence goes on along the minus strand of JBBDHG010000285.1, from coordinate 228,589 downwards.
CTTCCTCCATGTGTCAATGCATGATGCAGACACCCAACGTGTGTGTGTGTGTGTGTGTGTGTGTGTGTGTGTGTGTGTGTGTGTGTGTGTGTGTGTGTGTGTGTGTGAGAGAGAGAGTGAGAGAGAGAAAGAAAAAGAAGGTGAGTTATCTGGGCTGTGTGTCATTATTAGCATGTTCTGCAACCATACATGTATTTGTGTGATTCACATTATAAAGGTGTTAAAACATGACGGTTATTCCTCACATTAGCAGAGACTGTGTGGGCGTAACGCTTCTCTCCAATGTGTGACTCTAGACAACATTCCGCAAACAGATTACTGACGTATAACCGAACAGTATCGGCAGTGTCTGTTGTGATGTTTTACATCTGCAATAAAAAACTGTCAGATCATTTAGCAGCAATTTCCTATTATTATAACGGATCTGGTGGTTGTTCCTCTTCTCGAAGGGTTGGGAGCCTTTCTTTCATGCTGTTACTGTATGTGAGGATTGAAATACTAGTAATTCTTGTGATTTGTAAAGAAGAAAAAAACTGAAACAACCGACCGCAGCGCTACTTTGAGTTAAAATTGGATACTCAATTCATTTTAAAAATACCAAATGGGTAGAAGCAGTTTTTGAAATGTTGCATTAAAAGGAAAAGACAGAAACATAACATAACGAATATTTGAATACTTCAAGCAGACACTTCACACATCAGGTAGAAAATGTAAGAAGTCAGTGTTTCCCTTCAGTTGTCAGTCATTTAAATCTAATGATATGAGCTACAGGTGAGTGAAAACAAAGACTTTCAGCGTTGGCATCTCTGCAACCAGCTGTGGATCACCGGCTGTAAAGACAACTCATTCATCTCTTCTGACTCAAGTATATAAACACAGTTTCTTTGGATAGAAGAGTATCAGTCTTCACACAACCAGCAGTGAGTTGAGAAAACTGATGGAGAAAACATTCTTCCTACCACAAAGAGCTGCTTCCATAGTAAGGCCCATTCCTGCAGCGTCGACGTCACCTCGGTGATAATGGGGTCTTCCAGTGGAACCACAGTCTCATGTGGCCTGTGCAGGGACGTAAGAGAAAAGAAACACACACACTTAAATCAAAGCCAGTGTTGAATTATTAATTACAAAGGATTCACTCCACAAGAAAAGCTCGATGAATAAAGGAGCAACGCGTCCACCATAAAACTACTTCAAACCTGAATTAATGAACAGAAACCACAAAGACGCAGAATTCTACCCTGACCCTTCTGGGATTCAACAGTGGTCAAATGGAATGAATTAAGGCCCATTAGCATAACAGCAGACGGAAGCAGAAGACGAGGATTCAGGACTGATGCCGGTCTAGAACGGACGCTAATGTTCAAATAAAAAGACCGGTTGGACCGGATGCAACCATGAATATGTGTATGTACTATGTGCAGAAGGCCGGTTAAACCCCATGTCACTGAAATCATACCCAATGACTCAGATCTGTTAGATCAACCTTTCTGATAGGCCGAACTAAAGACCCGCCTGACAAACCATTGCTAACGGACACTGATAGGACGTAAACCAGGTAGTTCGCAGTAAGCATCAGAGCATCTCAAGAACTGGACATCTTATTGGGTGTTCCAGGTCTGCAGTGGTTATTACCTATCAAAACAGTCCAATGCCTGGTGCAGACGACATGATTGTAGCACATTTAGAAAATGATCCTGTTACCACGACCCGTTGTGAAGATGACCCATAGGACGACAGAAACCCAAAGCAGAGGTTGAGTAGACAGAGTGGTACCACAGGTGCTATCTGGGGCATCACTACCTTCTTTCCAATACCACGACAGACTAATAAGTGATCCTTCTTGGCGGGAACACAGTGCGCTTAAGTAGCCTTGATTGACCCGCCTCTTCATCAATGTCACAACACTCGACAAGAATTAATCGTCGATGTCAAACTTGCAGTGTCGCAGGCCAAGACACACCTTGAATTTATGGCCCTGTACTCTAGTGCCGGTCCAAAGCCCAGATAAATGGGGACGATTGTGTCAGCAAGGGCATCCAAAGTACAAACCTATGCAAAATCAATTTCTGGACTGGATTGGTTAGGGCTCTGGTTAGCAAATACCGTGATTGGTACTGTTAGCCAGAAGGGTAGCGGCCTATGGACGGAAGGAGCCAGAAGGGGAAAAGCCAAAAGACAAAAAAGAAGTAGTGTTAGCCTGCTCTGACAGGGTGAATCTTGAAAGGACATCGCTGATAACAAAAATATCTGGAAGTCTGAACCAGGCATACGGAGGAGAACTGGTGAACCGGGCATGGGGTTATCAGCACCGAGTGCTCATTGGTGTGTGTGTGGGCAGTGAAGGCTGGTCCGTTCTGTCTGGTCCCATAGAAGTACTACTGCTGCAAAGTTGCTGAGAAAGTTTGTGTGACGGTGGAGTCACCCCCTCCTGTTGTTTCTAAATGATTTTGTCCAAGAGGGAGTCGTAGGGTAAGAGAGCCGAGTCATCGTCTCCACCCTGGAGTCAGGAACATTGGAACACCTCACACACAGACTGCTTTATCCTACCTCTGCTCCTTCCCTGACTCTGGGTCTTTACTCATGTGTTCTTCCCTCTTTTTGTCTCATAACTGATTAATTAATAAGAGCAGCATGCTGGATTAGCTCATCTCTCAGCGGAGCCGTAGCTGGAGGCGGCCCGCTGATTTCACTTACATTAGTTACAGTCGTATCCCAGACGCTCCTTTTCTCCTCTGTTCCTCACTCTATCTACTTTACTCTTACTTTTCCCCTCCTTCCTTAAGTTTCCTCTTTGTTCCGCCATATCACCTTTCACTCCTCTCACTTCATCCTCTCTTTTCTACAAGCCTTCCATCTCTTCCACCTTGCTGTACCTCTGGGTCCCTTCCTTACTCCACCCATAGACCCAGCTTCTTCTTCTTTTCTCAGTTCCCCCATCCCTTTGACTCCGTTCTAATGGTTCCATCTCCTCCACCTCAACAGTCGTTTCTCCTATTACTCTCCGAGGCTCAAACTGTCTCTCTTTTTAAGAGGGAAAGCTGTACTGGGAATATGCTGTTTCTCTGTTCTTGGCTGAGAGTATAATTAAAGCCTGCAGCTGCTTAATGATTGAGGGGCTCTATGTTACACCCTGCACAAAGCATCATTGCTAGTTTCTAACCAACACAGCTGCCACTTCCACCTCCAGCAGTGTAGAAGTAGCTACTTGCACCGATCTGCACACTGATGGACGTGTTGTTACTAAAGAAAGGCGTGGTCAGTCAGATTTTTGGCATCATCAAGCACTCGACTTGAAAACCTGGATTCAAGTCAAGGGCACGGCAGAAAGATGCTAAGCTCTGCTTGTTATTCCCAGATCGGCTCTGACATCATCTAAAACCTCATCTCAACTTCAACCCAACGTAATAACGTAACCAGACAGGACAAGCTGTTTATAATGTTTATAATATTAATCTGTCAGGTGCCGGGACATCGAATCACCAAAGCCTAAATGAAAAGTTGAATATGTTAGCTCTAATCGCTGAAATATATATCAAAATGTAAATTATGTAATGTTAAACTAATTTTGATGTCTCAAAATATCATGAAATGTCCTGTTTGGATCGCCATCTGGTTTTATCTGGCAGATTATCGACACCTCCATTCTGACATTACAGACTAGGTGGCGGGAAGGGGTGTGGTCCCGAGAGCTAAGAAGACAGTTGAAGGAATGTTTTGGTGAGAAGTCCTTCTCTTGTCTCGTTAAATAGTTTGACAAGTTCTTGTTTGGGATGAAAGGACTTCTTTTTTTTAACTGTCTTGGATGATATTAGTAAAGTATTTTTATAGGGCTGCAAAATAATGGCCAGAATGATCCTCCTGCTTATTGTGATCAACATTGAAATCACAATTACTGATAACAATTATTCATTGATTAATTGTCGTGATACAACAACAATTTTTCTGCTTATTCCTAACTTTTGGTCTGATTTCATCTAAATTTGGTGCAAAGGAATCGGCTTGAGGAAATCTGTCTTGCATATATCTTACTCCGGGAGTTCATATTTTAGTTCTTAGGGGGAGCCTAGTTACAAAAAAAACACAGTTTTTTTTCTGTTTTTTCAAACTTCTGTGTTAAATCTAGGGGATTGCTTGTATTCAGCAGGGGACTGGGAACATTTGGGGGATATACCCCTGCTGTTGGGGATGACAGCGTATGGATAGTCATCAGTGATAATACTACTTGCAATCTATGAGTATGACAGTTAGCAACTTTGCTAAATCTTTATCTCATACCAACCGTTCAAGGCAGAGGACGGCCCTCCTTGAAAATGGGTCTGCTCGAGAACTCTGCCTGTTAAAGGCATTTTTTCCTCACCACCATCCCATAGTGCCTGCTCAGGATTTGTGGCTCCCCTCAGAATAAAGAGAGCGATCCAGCCTGCTATAGGGGAAAACTGTTGCTGTGTGATTTGGCGTATAAAAATGTTTGCAGTCTCATGATTCAGCTCCTCTCTGATAAACTGATGATGGAATCTGTGTTTCTAAAGAAGTTGGAGAAGAAAACCAAAGCTTAAACAAACCCATAAACGTCTTTTTAGACACGCTTGGTCAATAGTCCATAACTTTATTTGTCATCGTCCATCAGCCGCATCCATTCTGAACAAACACTCCAACCCCAGTCGCTCTTCGCCCTGGAGGCTAACATGATACAGTGAAAAGATTCACTAATTCCAATTCATTTACTCTCCCTGTCTCTAATTAAAAAAGCTCTTATGCAAATCGAGTCACGCTATGCTAGTCTGATTAATCTGAAGTTTAAAAAAAAGAAGAAAGCTTTTTAAATAATTATGGAAATTCATTAAAATATGTATTCTTGAACTTGGAAGAGAATCAGAACGAGGTGGTTGATTCCTAATGAAACAGCTGATCCCAACAGAAAGCACGCCTCATCAAACCACCGCGTAAATAGCTGCAGGATCATCTTTCATCACTAGAAGTAAAGACGCTGACACACAAAAACTCACATCCTACGTAATGTTCACTCGGGGTGTTTACTCTATGAAGCCCTATGAGCACTCTATGAAGCCTAATAAGCACTCTATGAAGCCTAATCAGCACTCTGTGAAGCCTAATAGGCACTCTGAAGCCCTATGAGCACTCTGTGAAGCCTAATCAGCACTCTGTGAAGCCCTATCAGCACTCTGTGAAGCCCTATGAGCACTCGATGAAGCCCTATGAGCACTCTGTGAAGCCCTATGAGCACTCTGTGAAGCCCTATGAGCACTCGATGAAGCCCTATGAACTCACTGAGACCAGGACATGTTCAGGGACTGCAGGAGCCCACAATCTGGTTTGTTTTCTTTGACACCTACCTAAATGTAACATACAAAAATCCATGCTGATAGGGTTGTATAATAAAACCAGCTTTCCGGTTTTCCTATTTAAACTTGTATGACATGAAACTTTACGTTTAAAAAAAAAAAGTACACTTGGCAAACTTCCGGAACACTCAGTAACTTTAATTTCAGACCCGGAACTCATGCGTCCGTTGCTCCTGTTTGCCCCAGAAGTCCTACATTCCTGGATCAAAATTAAGACACTGGGTTGTTTTTTACTGGACTTTGGTCATCACATTTAGGACAAAGACGTTCACTAAGGACGGTACTGTTAATAAAAAGACAGTTGCAAAAACAGTAACTGTGACAGTTAAAAAGACAGTTGCAAAAGTTTAAAGCCGCCATGTGTGGCAGTTGTTAAGTTTCCTACCAAATATTTTTGTTGCTCAAATCACAATATAAAAATTCACTGCAGTACCAAACCCTTATGGTGACACAGGTGATACAAACCTCTTTTAAAATATATTGAAAGTTCCTTACATAGCTTTATCCTTGAATTTAACTCACCAAGTGATAATCTTCCTAAATTCCAGTTTGTTTATTGTGACTGAGGGAAACGTTTGAATCCATTTAACCATTCTAACCAACCGTAAAACAAATCTTGTGTTACATTGACTATTCTGACCACGTGTAAACAAATTGCAAAATCCTCAGTAAAGTAAATTTTTTTAAGCACACTACAGTGGCATATAAAACACGGGCATATGTTATATCTGACAGTGGGCAAGAATTTAAAATGCAATACTTCAGTTTGGTCTATTTTAGTTGGCTCTGGGTTGTCATGGATTAAAACGTCTCATATTTCACAAGAGACTTGAGAGATTTCCAAAGCATTAGCATACTCTCCATCTCAGAGAGTGGGATACGATACGATGAGATAATAGGTGATAAGGTAAAGACAGGATACAATGAAATAAGATAAGGTACATTGACATAAGGTAAGTTACGATGCACTACGATTAGATAACAATTACTTTCAAAGGCAAATATGTGAACATTCCTGCTGTGAAGCTCCAGAAATATTATTGGAGAAAAGAACTTTTACAGACCTCCCATCAACTCGGATGGTAAGAAGGGGAAGATATTGACTAGATTATTAAATGTAGATGAACCTTCTTTTATAACAGGTGTTGTTTACGTATGTGCAATGCGTGGAGCTGGAAATTATTAAAAAGGGTAAAGGAAGCGAAAAACAAATGAAGGTAAAAACTCAACAAAAAGGTAGATGTTGGTAAACTTACCCTCGGTTGGTGACGACGGCTTTCTTCAGGTGAATGTAGCTGGCTGGGAAAACTCCCTGCAGAAACAGAGATAGTAAAATAAACAGTTAAAAATGTAAAGAGGATGCTCAAAGACCTCAGCAGATGTGAAGAGTGACAGAACATGAGGCATCAGAACCCACAACTGAATAAGATGAGGACTTGTCTGGGAGTGCGAACTGCTACAACGGCAGTGGTTAGGTTTGGGTTTAGGGTCTTATTTGTCACGGAGCCTCTAAGATTATAAAATAAAATAGATTCTAAAAGCTCAGACACAATAATCCAGTTTGCAGTAGTGTATTGCCACTGGACCTGATTTGCACGGAAAACTAGTAGAGCCAATAGAGAACCAGTAGAGGCAGACTTCGACTTGATGAGCCTCCCCGCTCATTACTACCAACAGAATGCGATCAGATGACGCTACAGTCTAGCATGATTTTGCTAGAGGTGAAAGCAAGTCGCCCAAGAGAAACTGCGACTGATGCGAAAGCCTATCTTTCAACGTGAATGAAGAAAGAACAAAGTTCGACATTTTTAACCCCAGTAAAGGCAAAATAAGAAGAATAAGGTAAAACCCAAAAACTCTCAGCACAGCAGACTTAATCACATACTTTCAAAATGAATCACCCCGAGTAACATAGCAGGTTTCAAGAAGCTAACGTTGGCAGAGCGGCTTGATATAACGACATCAAAGAGCCAGCCACAAGCCCTGATGTTCCTGAACAAAGTTCTACAGGTCAGAATACATACACAATGCTGACGAGCCTTAATTCCACTGTAACCCTTCAAAATAAAAACACTTTATTAAAAGTACACTACTCATTATGGTTATACAACTTTTAAAGAAAAGAAAATCGGAATCGACCAAAACTGGTTGACAGCCGGTCAGACTTTATAGAAATCGGAAATGGGTCAAGAAAATTTCAATCGGCTCACCTCTAATACAAAACAATTGTATTCAGTCACAGAGAACGAGATGAGAAGTTTTATATTCCCTGTGTGGAAAATTGTTTTGGACATCTGTGCAGTCATTGTGCTCTGTGTCTTATCCCTGAAAACTAATATAAGTCTGGAGGAAGGACAGTTGGACCTGGGTACGATAGAAAGAAACTTTGATGGTATCGTTTCCAGAAGAGAAGTGCGTACATTCACGAGTTTGTGTCGTGCAAATAATCCCAGTGGATATTTGTACGAGTGAAGCTGCACAAACAGAACAAGTACGTGATTTCAACACTGCAAGTAGAGAGTTTGGGAGTCAGCTGTAGTATTTTCAGTTATAAATCTGTGTATCTTCAGTGACTAGAGAAATAATTTAAGCAAATGTGTAGAAAAAAAGTGTTGCTGGGCTGCAGAGGCCCACCGAGAGAAACCGCCAAGCTGTAGGCATTTCATTTATATTCTACTACATGTTTTAGTGAAGGGAAGAAGAGGCAGAGTGGAGGAGGATCTATTTTAGCACCGGGACGCATGTGTGTCTATTTGTGCTTGTTTTTCTTCATGCATGAAATCAGTGTGTGTGTTTGAGTGAATGTACAAACATATAAGCGACAGCTAATACTGTATGTTCTCATTCTGAAAGTGCCGCCTCCAGCGGTGAGGGAGGGCAGCCCCCCCCAACGTGTCATCATGCAAAATAACCCGGGTGTCTTTTCAGCAACATTGAGCTGCTTCTCCCGCCGACAGAGATCCTTTCTGATGTGCCTGTTAAAAGATCTTTAAGGGTCAAACATTGCATAATGAAAGCCGGGGGGTGGGGGGGCTGCCTTTCTCTCTCGTTTAAGTGTGAATGTATTTTTTGTGGAGACAAAGTGGTTGACACCGGAGAGAGTGATGGGGACAAATGAGAACAATAGTGCTAAAGAGAAACAGAGTGTGCTGGTTAGCCATGCGTTTGACAGGAGAGGTTCAGGGGTCTCCTCAGCTTCCGGGGAGGTCACTCAATTATCCATCTGCCCAGGGACGTGAACAAACACACACACAGGAAAATGTCTCTGTAACTATGCTGCACGCACAGCTGCAGATCTGAAGTCACAGTTCAAAGAGAAAAGAATGTGCGACTGCTGGTGGGTAAAATGTGCAGCTAGGATTTAATTCTAGGAGTCCACAGTCACACTCGACTTGGAGCTAAATTCTCTCAATCTCTGAGCTGCCATGCCGATGCTTTCCAGGTACAACCCTGACCGTGCTCTCCACGTTTGGTCTATTTCAATGTTTGCTAGCGTTAGCACTAGCTAGCATCGCAAGTACAAAAACCAAAGATGAGATACAGGAGCTTGAAGTTGAGCAAATGCAAACAGAGGAAAAGCTTCTTCCTTCGGCTATAAGACCTCCTCAATAAAACATCATAAAACAGCAAAAAGGAACACAGAAATCCGCTACATGAACACAACACACACAATCTAACATCAGTGCTATATATCGACAATTTATGTACATTATACACCTAAAGTTAACCTTATACTGTACGATATAACAGCATATAGCCTTGTACAATATTTAAAACCTACCTACAGTCCTTCATGCTACATACCTTATTTACAAATATGTTTACTTGTGCTAAGAAGTGGCAATAAACATCCTGAATTTTGAAAGTACAGCTGAGACTGATGGAAAATTAGTAACAGAGGTTTGTGTGTCATTTGTTGTTGGTAGGGTCAAATGCCAAACAGTATTGAAGAAAATGACCAACAGTGTTGGTTTGGTCTCAACTAGAATAATATAGATGTTAATAATGAACTGATCTCTTTGAATTTTTGACTTGAATGCCTGAATAAAAAGTATATACTGTGATTAACTATTAAAAACACTTATAAAGACAAGGTGGAGCAATGACTAACACAATTTCCGAACAGCAAGAAGGTTCGGGGTTCAAATCCACCTCTGCCTGGCCTGTCTGTGAGTGTTCTCTCTCTGGATACTCCAGGTTCCTCCAAAAGTCCATAACCAAGCAGTAAAGGTGAACCGGTGACTCTAAATTACACCGAGGTGTGAATGAGTGCCTGAATTGTTGTTTTTATGGGCCCGAATTGTCCAGGGTGTGCCCCGCCTCCGGCCCAATGTCAGCTGGGATAGGAACCCTATGAATGAATAATAATATGTCAGATGTAGACGGAAAACATTTTGTGCCGGGTAGCATCAGAGCGGAGCGCGAAGCGCCACGGACGCACTGACCTGTGAACAACCATCGGTTGTCAGAACTAACCAGGCAGAGATGGAACAAGACGAACTGTGAGTGTGTGTGACGGGCAGGAGGTCATCAGAGTGTTACACTGTTCCTAGATTAGCTGAGGTGTTAAAACAGCGCTTCACTTAAAAAGGTCATCTTGTTACCGAGAGAGAGAGAGAGAGAGAGAGAGGGTAAACGGCCAAATGAAGGATTTAGAGGGATGGGGATGAGAAAAGAAAAGGGATGGAGTAGAAACGCCATCCACCCGCAAATAATATGGTGAGTCCCTGCAGACAAGCTGGATGGATGTGACCTTGTTTTGACCCGTGTCAGATGCCAGACAGCGAGACACCTCAAAAAAGCTGGAGAGGAAGACTGATGCAGAGAGACGATTAGAACTCAGAGACAGAAAATGACTTCACTCATTCTTCTTCTCTTCACAATTCTCCACTCATTTTTTACCCACAACTCCATGTTGATAAAAATGATGGATCATTATCCAGCAGAAAAGTTCAAGGTAGCAGAAGTTGTTTTATGGTCCGTTTGTGGTATAACCTTAGGGAAACAACATTGGATTAAGCTGGGTGGACACTTTAGAAATCCCAGGAAAAATGTGGAATTAATGTGTCGACAGACACAGACGCCCGCTTACACTGAAACTCATTATGTGATTTTGTGGATGGGTTAAAACTTCCATCACTGGTGAGAAAACTGACAGGGGAATCGCCAAACAAGTTCAAATGTGGCTAATAATGTGAAAATAAGCTTATTGAAGAAACAAATTATGAGATGCACATCTTCAAAGGTCCTTCAAAGCATGCACTGCAAGGCAAGCAGTGTATTCCACACGTCCGTCTCCCTGGAAAGGCTATCCAGTTAATCCCGGTGGATCCTGAAGTGATCCCAGGTCGGATGAGACACGGGATCCTTTCAGTTTATCCGGGTCTATCTAGGACTCCTCTTCCAGTTGGATATGTCTGGAAAAACCCCAAAGGAGGTATATATCATAGTCAGATGCCCAAACTTCCCTTTTTTTGACCTGAAGAACACTTTCCCTAGGAACCCTTCGAGGGAAGCTCATTTCAGCCCCTTGTGTCTTTGACCTCATTCTTTCAGTCTCTCCCAGGCACTCATAAACATAAATGAAGTGGTAAAATGAAGAGCTCTGTCTTATGATTCAGCTCTCTCTTCACGCAGATCGGTGGCTAAAATATCATCATTACTGCTGACGCCGCAACACACCACCTGACCACTCACGGTGGATTGTGTCAATCACTTGTGAACAAGACACCAAAATACTAATAACTCTTTCACTTGAGGCAGAAAATCACTCCTTACTCGGAGGGTAAAATCTGCCAATCTCCTCCAGGGAGGATTTGGAGGCGCTGACTCTGAACTGAGCTGTTCAATAACGGTTAATAACTCTTTAATGACCTCACCAAGAAAACAAATATTAATTTTTTCTGCATAGCATTTATTAGTTTAGTATCTTAGACGCTCTAAAATTTCCTATAAAATGACAAAATGATTGGTCAACCATGACGATTGTATAACAAAAGTTTGTATTTCATGGAAAATATCCATTTTAATTTGATCAGCTCAACATTTTGGTACAGCATGCTTTTAGAAAACTATTTGACCCTCATTCAACTTTTCTGTGTTTGTATCAAGTCACATAAGTCAGTTTGGAAAAATCTTTAATATCCTTCTTATCAAATAGAACTTTCCCAACAGCCTTGGTAAATGCTTTTTCCTCTGTGGGACCTTTGATCAGTGGTGTTCCCCAAGGCTTCATCCATGGCCCCTTTAACTTTAGCAGATATAGCTGCCACTGGGTCATATTATGAACAAGTTCAGTAAGTGGCAAAAATATTGAGTCAAAATGTGCTCAACCAAATATTTGAGCTAGCTACAAACTAAAGGATAAAAGGCCAGATTTCTTGCCCAATTATAAAGTTAAAAATCTTTGGAACTCTCCCCTTGTCTGTGGTCTCCCACGCTTCTAATATTGGTTAATATTTGAAAATCCTCTAGTGTGTTAGTTGCTTTAGGCAGGTCATTCAGGGGTTTATAAGAAAAAAGGCTTTCTCAAAGTCAAAAAGAGCTCCTGAAATGTAAATGTAGTTCTGGGTCAGTTCGTTATTCAGGTTTAACTCTGAATACTACATTGAAGCAGGAAGTGGTGACCGTCGCTAGAATCCAGATCAGACCTGTGGAAAAGCGATTTCTCGTACTGTTATGATGGAGCTACAAGGAGATTAACCGTCAAAGTCTAGATCACTGGTAATGAGAGCAGGAGCAATGAGAGGCTGCAGATGTTTCAGTCCATTGTGGTAGTCCAAGAAAAGAGAAGAACTGTATTCTTCTCCTCATCATCTTTGTTGCAAACAAGAGCAAGGATTGTGTTATTCCTGCACACTGCTCCATAAAAGATCTGCTGTATAATTTAGCACACAAAGGTTCTGACTCAGCTTGGATGATAAAATAACAGTCATTACATCACATCTGCACAACTTCTCCCTTTGTTGTGGTCTGATTCCTCAACAATGAGCGTCTGAGGAGGAGACATTTCCACTGCAGAGGGATAGTTCTGTTGGCTTCAGAGAGACAAAGAGGAGCCGTGATTAATCTGCTCGTCCTCTGTTCTCTCTCTCTCTCTCTCTCTGTCTCTCTCTCTCTCTCTCTCTCTGTCTACAGGCTGTTTTCACCTCGCAGGTCCACCTGCTGAGTTCAAACAGTTATTTTCTGGAAAATGCACTTCACAGGTACACGAACTGACAGCAATCAGACGCAAGCTCTGAGGAACAACAAGTAAAACCAGCAGTGTTGTAGCAGCGTCTCTAAATCACCTGATGCTTTGAGTTTTGACTGAAACGTCTCCATCAGTCAGACACCGTTTCACGTCTGTCCTTCATGGTCTTCCTCTTCGTCTTTTCAACCGCTTTCACAGCGGATCATTTGTTCCTATCCATTGTCCTGCTGGTTTACGGCACCAGTGACAGTATTTGTTTAACCGAATACCAACATATCCGGTCATCTATCTTGACATTCAATCTCCAAATAGGATGTGGGGTAAAAGCCAACGACCGATTATCAAACCTCTGTTTCTGGAGGAACAATGTGGATTCCCTTCTGGTTGTGAAACGGTGGACTAACTTTTTGCTCGTCCAGTTAACATTTGCTCTGTAGATTTGGAGAAGGCCTATGAACGTGTCCCCTGGTGGGTTCTGTGGGCTGGACTGCGGGAGCATGGGGTAACATTTCTACAAGCCAACCTGCCGCTCTACAACCACAGTGATGGTTCTGTCAGAATCCTCGGCTTAAAGTCAGAAACGTTTTGGACTCCACCAGGTTTGTCCTTTGTCTCTGGTCGCGTTCTTGATCTTAATGGACAGAATCTCAAGGCCCAGTGGGGTGAGAAGAGTGTCTCTGCTGTTACCAGGGATGTAATTCATTTAACATCCCACATTCCCGCTCTCAGTGAAAAAGATTGTGTTTGTTGTGAGCGGTTTGAGTTTAAAATAAGAATAGTGGATATAGAATTAGGTCTATTAGATCTACTGTGGCATTTTTTTATTGAGCGTATTTTAGAGAAATTATTTTAGGATTTCTTATCTTTCTCGGTTTATGTTCAAAGTGTGTCAGATGTGCTCATTTCTCTCTCCTCTCTGGTGGATCAAACAGCTCTGATCAGAGCTGGGGGCTGTGTGCCGCCCTCCCAGCGACCCCCATGATCTGAGAAATCAGAGAGCCGATGAACCTCCGAGTGTGAAGTTCAGCTGGATTAGTTTCGAGTTAGAGCAGGAGGCCTTGTCCCAGGGGTTGGGGGATTGGGGGTGGGGGAACGTATCAATTAGTTTGGACCAGTGAGTGGATTGTAGAGGAACCAGGTGATTAAGGTGGAACTAACAGGATTGGGACGCTGCTTTACTCCAGGAGCGACGGCATACTTTGAGAGACAACTACGTAGAATGAAATCCAGGATATGGCTGCAGTCTGAGGCGTGCCTGTGTTGTTCTCTACTGACGCCTCTGCTAGATATGACTCGTAGATAATCATAATGCAGCAGGTGTCTCATAGCAAACTAAATGTGTTGCCCGGAGGATTATTAAAGGCACCTGTTTATGGTTGTGTTTTGCTACTTCTGCTCTTCTGTGTTTTGATATGTTTTAAGTAGAGGAGAGATGTCGTATACCTGCTCTCTACCTCAGTACTCTCCCCGATGAATGATTTGCATGAGGAAACCTGAGCATAAACTTGTTTTCTTCCTTCCTGCTGACCTTGATGTGACCCCCAGGAATGACTGGCAGCATGCCGCCCAAAGCCAAGCTGTTGCCTTAGTCTTTTGGTAGTTTTTTCTGGAAGCTCTCACTAATATAAATGAAATGACATTTCACCCATAGAGCTAACTACCTTCACAAATGACATCTATATAATATACTGAAAAGCTGTCAATAGATTTCAAAGAGATTTTGAGTCAGGCCAAGGAGTTGTTGATAAAATTTGGAATTTGGATAACGTTTTCACTGTTTGGAACGTTGCAGGTGTATACATCTGTCACTGAAACCCGAACAACACAAATCTCATAAAAAAGGCCCTGGCAGAGGCACATTCACTCTGAGTCATTGCTGGCTACCCATTTTGTTTGGTTCTGAATTGGGTTTTAGAGAAACCGGCGGTTGAGATGCTTGTATTTCTCTTGAATATGTTGGCACGAACACTGGAGGGGAACTCACTGCAGCATGGAGATGGCCAAGCGATCAGGATAATATTGTGATCTGGACTCATGCATCATTCTGATGGACAATGATTCTGCAGCATTTTGATTTAGAACATCGGCTGCACCAAAGCAAGAGACACCATTTTCTCTGCTTTACAAAGAGAACGCAGTGCTGGACCCCGCAATAACTTGATGTAATATCACAGACGATGATGCAATAGAGGTTGGGTGCGTCTGTGCCCGCCTCTGGATGATGTTGCAAACTCAAGACACACAGTTGATTGGTTTTCAGGCACATCTATGATTCATTATTGATGACAGAGTGCAGTAGTGGAATGAAACATATTGTCACAGGTGTGTTTTCGTAAGTACGCCCTACTTCCTGCTCAGTTGGTAGAGCGTTGGTCCACTTATCTGACGGTCAGTGGTTCGATCCAAAGTATCCCTGAGCAGGTACTGAACCCAATGGCCTTTCCATTGGTGAATGAATGATGGCGTGGTTATCGCTCCTGAGCAGATGGCACCTCTGTGATGAATATTTGTGTGAATGGATGAATGCTGGTTCGTGTTGTAAATTGCTTATAGTAGTTGAGAAGACTAGAAAGGCGCTGTATAACCACAGTTCATTCTCCTACGTGAGCAAAGAACTCAAAAACTGACATTTGTGCGAGTAGAGCGACGTGGAAATCCTTAGTGTTCGTTCCTTACCGGGTAAGAAGGGGAGGTGTGTGTCACAGTTGAGTGACGCCAATGGTGGACAGGTGCACAGAAAGTGACATCGCTTTTGACGTTTGACACATCGCAACTTATCTCAGGGTTTTTTAAGGAGAAAGCCAAAAGGGAGGGCTGCTGTGGTTCTCTGGGTTTGATAACATTTTCCCAGTTTGACGTGAGACGCTGGGAACATTCTGTTATTTTTCAACCCTTTGTTCTTAGCAGCATAAGAATCAAGAATTTTTCTATTGACTAACGTCAATCTTCTTCTACCAATGTATTAAGTTACAGACCATAAAAAGCGGTCGAAGGTTAAAGATGAAGAGAAAAGCACGGTGGAAACTATTTATTTGGGAAAAGTGAGGATAGAGAGAAATAGATTTTAGGACGAGGTGATGGAGATACGTTGAAGAAGAGGAAAGAGTCCGGCAGTCTGAGATTACAAGTCAAGGCGTTCTCTTACCTTGACATTTGGCCTCCGCGTTGAGAATCCTCGGTACCATCCTGAGAGGAAAGACAGACAAGAGTGAGACAGCGAGCGAGAGTAGAAAATTATTCAGCGCTTTGACTGAATCTGCAACTTTGGTCAAAACGTTTCTCAACAAAATCTTCTTTGGAGAAGAAATAATGTGGATGTAAAGATTCTGCAGAACTACGGGGAATGAACTGTTCTTGTTCTATCGGGTCCCAAGTTTCATTGACACAGGAATGGTTCTGATACAAGTCAACAATACTTGAAATTATGAAAAAAAAAATTATGCCATTGTAAAACAAAACCATTACGTCAGCAATATTTTTGGTCAGACGGTTCAAGTTTTGTATCTTAGAATAGCTTAAAATGAAAGAAAAAACTCAACCACATAATTCAGTTATAGATATCTGCTTTCGTTTCTTTCGTTGGTTTCTTTCGTTTTGTGTGTATCTCATATTAATCAATGTTGAAGCTTCACTCTAAATTTGACGCGAGACGACTTTTTAAATGATAATTGTATTTATTGAGCCAAAGAGGTTATCCAAGAATCTCTCTCTCTATCTCCCTCCCTCTCTCTCTCTCTCTACAACAGTTGTTGTGAATTAGCGTTATGTAAATAAATTCCTTTTTTTTTTGTTCCTTTTGGCTGCTCCCAATCAGGGCTCACCCAGCAGGTGAACACATATTTTTCAATATGTTGCTTCACCCTTTCATCCGGATGTGTGAGCAACTTCTTTAGGCTCTTTCCCTTTTTTAGGGGGAGCCACAGCTGTTTGTCTAATTTGTTGATTTGGCATACAACTTTTCAAATCGGATGCCCCTCCTGAAACAACCCTCCCATTTATCCATGGGATTCGAACCCCGGTCTCTTGGAACAAAGTCAGTGGTGTAACACACTTAGTTATCCAGATGCTTTCATGGAGATCTGTGAGCTTTTAAAAAATATGCACAAAAATTCCTATGTAAGGAAAATGTAAGTATTGTATATCAATACATTTGGCTTTTCATGGCTCCGTCACAGACTGACTGTTGTCAGCCAAGTCTTTGCAGAAGTCGCTGACACGATCATTTCTTATTTCCTCCCGGATGGAGACAAACAATGTTTCCCTGGAAAGACTTCATCCATGAGCTCTCACACTTTTCAAGAGTGAGTCAACTTTTATGAGTTTCCTACAGCGTCGAGGAATCTGTTGTCTGTCTGCCCGTGTGGAGGGAACTGAGGAGGAGAAGATGTAGGGGGGGGGGGGGGTCATCACTGGCCCACACACAAGGTCACACGGGGTCACATGGGGAATCGATACAGGGGGTTTGGGAGAAAGGGATGCAGCTGTGTTTATCAATAGATTAGAATGACTTTGTTCTTCTCACAGATGTGATTCATGTGTAATCATTTCCACTCCGGAGTACGACAGAAAACTTTAAGTGTATTTTGACCAAAATCTGTAAACATGACTCCCTTTTCTTATTTTTGGAAGGTCAACGTTTTTTTTTATCAAAATAAATAATAAAACTGCTCTCACGACGGGTTGCGGTTCATTTCTAGAGAACTTTTTATAAATCATTCACTACATATTTTCTTGACACCTTGCAGACGCTTCATTCATGTATTCAAAATACTCCCTTATTTTGAATACATGATTTTTGCTGATTGTTAAATTTTGGTTCTGGAGCGTAACTAATATTTCATCAACTTCATTATATACAAATGTCCCATTAATTGATTTATTTTAATTTTCAAAATATTTGAACCTAAGAATAAGTCGGGGCTTTCATCTGGAGGACATCAGAATATTATTTTTCCCAACTTTTGAAGGAAAATTCAACTCATTAATTATACTTTATCGAACTATAATCATACACACACCTCTCCCACGTACTGAGGAGGTATGGTTTGATATTTTTGGAATGTGTCAGATGAGGGGGGGGGGGGTCAATGTGTCGGTCAACGTTTATGTGAACGTTGACCGACACATCGATTGAAATGTTCGTAAATCTTGCAGTTTAAATGAGCGTCCGCGAGAATGCTTCTAATTAACGGGCATCTTGCAGCAATCCCTGGCATCCATTTGTCACCATTTCTTTATAATCCGTTATGAATATGGAGAAGGAGTCAGTTAATTAATAACCAATCAAGATCCGTTTATCACCCTGGTTAAGGTGGCGGCGTTTCCTCCCTCGCCTCTCATCTATATGGAAATCAGAGCGGGGCTGGACCAGCAGTGTCGGGGCAAATTTGCAAGGGTTGGAGTGAGAATGTGAGTGTTTAGCGGAGAGTGAATTTACCACATCCATTAAAGAAGAGTGAAGAAAATCACAAATGAATGAAAATCACAAATTAATCTGTGCTAAGTGTAAACGATTATTGGTTAAAGTGAAAATGACAGAGCAGGTGTCACATCAATGTAATTAATTAGTCCATTGTCGTGCAGCTTTCCTGACAGAAGCACCAACATATGTCAACATCTCATCAAGGGGTTATTAGAATCATCATTTTCCAGTTATCAGAATGAGTCACACAGCATAACACCTTCAAGTGTGTGGTTTTTGTTCCGGCGTGTTCATATTCATCCGTGAATACAGTATTACGCAGTAAATGGAGGAATCCAGTGAGCTTTCAACTCAGCAACATATCTGTCAAAGTCTCCAACGATGCTTCCAGTGGCTGTAGAGACACGTCCAGCCACGATTGTTTTTGGCGATTAGAAGTCAAAAGAGCGTTTTTACTGTAATCATGGCTATGATTTGATTCAACAGAGGTGCATCTGAGGAACTGAGCTCCACTCTGAGCATAAACTATCCTCTGTTTATAAAGGCTGATTGATCGTTTGTGTTGTTCCGGTCGCGCAGTGATTGTGCTACTGAGATGCAGTCCCCATTTTGTCAACTAAATATCTAAGTGACTTTTGATGACTAGAGAACTGGGTCAGAGCATCTTCATGATCCTCTGACGTTCAGAGACTGGACGGGGCTGGGGTTGAGTGGTAGGTCACACACCTGACTTTTACCCAGGAGATTGGGATGTCCGTGTGTGAGAGAAACAAAGAGGCACACGTCAGCGATATTAATAATAATAATAATAATACACTCAATTTATAAAGCACTTTACATTTGGATCACATCACAAAGTGCTTAAAGGTAAATGCAGATAAAAGCATCAATAAAAAATCTAATAATAAATATTTAAAAACATGACCAAAAAGCAGCAATGTTAATTAAAAGTTATAGGTTCTGATAAAAAGGAAAGTTTTAAGTCCTTTTTTAAATGTGTCAGTCGTCTGTGGAGCCCTCAGATGGTCAGAGAGGTCATTCCACAGATAAGGGGCAGCAGAACAGAAGGCCTGATCACCCATGGTGCTGAGCTTAGTCCGGGGAAGGAGGAGGCGGTGTGAGTGGGTAGAACGGAGGGATCGTGTTGAGGTCAGTGGGGTGAGTAGTTCTTTTAGGTACGGGGATGCGTTGCCATGGATGCACTGGTGATTCTTTATAATATAGGATATTCTCTGAAACCCAACGCCACAGGCTTTTGTGTCTACAAGGAAAAGTGAAAGGAAAGCTTTGTATTTGGACCGCAGACACAAAAGGACATGACAATGTGACAGAGCTGGGATGAGAACATGTCGGATGATCAGCCATTGTATCTGCAGACACTGCAGTACAGCTCCTGTTTATTAATTCTTTACACCGCAGGACTCATTCACTCCTTCTCTCCAGAGAACCTCATCCAGGTGTTTGCATGTCCCACCTGGTCGACTGCAGCATCTGTAGTCACACATGTGCAGCCGATCCAGGATTCAGGGCTCCGCCCTCCTGCTGCACCGCATACAAACATCTGCTGCTGCTGGATAATAAACCTCTCTAGCTCTTATTCTTAGGTAGCATTCAATTATCCCAATCTTGTTCTCATCCCTTTTACCACTAGTGAACATGCTTTTAGTTTATTTGTTTAAAAAGGACCAGCCTCTCACTCCTGCATGGCTCATATCAGCTTGTTTTGGACACACCACCAGCTAAATGAATGTACTCTAATGATTTGTTTGTTTGAACCAAACATTTCCACACTGCTGGAATTTAGATTGGGCTTTAATTTAATTAAAAGGGGGCTGTTGATCCTTGGCACAGGTTTGTGCTGCACTGAGTGCCCTTTTGTTTTATGTTCACTCTTTAGAGTACATAAGAGTCTTCCTTCAGTTTGATCTATTGTCCGAAAACCAGCAAAAACAACTAATGAAGTGCTGTGAAAATATAAATCTATCCCCTCATGTATTCAGGTATTTTTATATTTATCTCAAAATGAACTGTGTGTCTTCAAAATGTTCAACATAAAACAACCTAAAATACAAGTTTTTAATTATAATTTAATTACCAACTGGGTCTGAGGGAAAAAGTCTCCGTGCCCTTAGAAAAAAAAAGGCTAAAAAACTACAAGACTGCATAAAGAACTGGTTCCAGCTGGTCTGGACCTACACAGACCTGGTTACTGCCAGACCAGTTCAATCCCATCATCACTAAAGATAGCCCACCTTCAGAGGCAGAAAGTCAAGAGAAATTTTAGAGGGTGATTGAAGGCCATTATTCTGGTTACAATGCTGTTTCTAAGGTTCTGGTACTCCACAGATCCACATTGAGACACATTATCTACACATGGAGAAGACCTGGAACAATAGTGAGCCTTCACAGAGGTGGACCGCCTTCCAAAAACTCCTCCAAGAGAAAGCTTGTTCAGGAAGTCATAAAAGATATAAAATTAAAAAAAATCATCCATGGAACTGCAGGCTTCTCTGCATAAAGGTCAGAGTTCATGGCCGGGGAGGGGGCTCTATAATTTAGGAGCTTCAGCATTAAATGAGCAGCACCTTCAGTTTTGAGTTCAGTTGGTTTTGAAATCCTGCTCCGACATCATAAGAAATTTGTTTCAGATGAAAACCTCTCCACAGGGAAACGGCCACTTCAGGAACGCAGACGGCACTAAAAGGGAAAATCTCATACTTCAAACTGCATCTTCACCTCTAATCCAACTGTAATGCTTTCTCAAGTGGGATGACTGCGATCCATATTTTATGAATGGAACCTGGAGATCACATTGCTGCCGCTCAATTGCGATCGCCATATCAACGCCATTATAACCCGAGTGTCAGTGGCTTTAGTGCAGACAGACGAGAGCTGTAAACGGTACAAGAAGGCGATGAAAGACAGACGTAGGAAGGCATGTTGGACACGTCGTGTACTCTGCAATTATTTGGCCAAAGCTATGAAGACGTTCTTGTGAAGTTTATCTAGGAAATGAAATTTAAAGAGAAAGAAAACCGGAATATCCAGACAGCATTCGGAACGCACACCTCCACCAGGCAGCTCAGTTTAACGTCTGACAATTGAGCTGAACCGAGGACAAAAGAGCTTTGAATGTTTTAACGCAACAAGTAACGATTAATAGTTGGAATGGTGGATGATATTGGATATCTACGAGCATATATTAGGAAAAGGTCGGACTTTCAACGTAAATACTGGCCACATTTTTAATAAATGTTCAAAACTTCTTCACTCTTTTCTGGAATTTTGTGTAAAAGAGCCTGTTAGTGAGCATTTTATCTTTTAATACGATATTGTGGTCTGATATTTGAAAGTCTGAGTTTCATGAGGAGGAATAAGCTGTAGGGAGAACATGGCCTATAAAATGTTGGGGATACCGCAAAGGCAGCTAAGTTACATGTATGATGAGCTCCTAGTGATTTTATACTTTTACCCTCAGGCACGCGCTGTAGATTACCGAGGACAAAGAGAAATATCGATAACAAATCCTTGGTTCCAAATGCTATCAGAGCAGTAAATGAATTTAGGATCCAGCAGGACAAAGACCCAGGGTGAAGCCCAGACTTTGCTTTGCTCTGTAGGGACGACATGTGTTGTGAGTTGTATTTTATGTATTATGAATGTGTTTGCTGTGGTGATGATGTTTGGTCTTATTTGTGTTTTTACAACTTTTATGGTGGAAGTAAAAAAGTAAAAAGTGGATCCATGTTCTTCTTTCTCTTTCTTGAACAGCACGAGATCTCTGAGGGCAGCTACTTTGTTGGCAGACATGTTTTGACATTTTATCAAAAGTTAAAGACCGTTTAAATGCATATACTGTACATCTAAAACCGTAAAGACTTCTGCATTAGTTGTGGGACATATATTTGACACCTCTGTGTAAAATGTGTCCCCTTTATGACTTCTGATGAAGAAAAATTCTAGATCCACCGCTGCGTGTTTTATGGATTTATCCCAGGAGGCTTTTTCTGTTTATCTTGTCTGCTATTTACGGACTTCTGTATTTTATTTTTCTCCATTTGGGTTCTTATGGAGCAGCAAAAACCTGACAATGACGGGCAAGGTTAAAACTTGTTTGCCTCAGAATAAATCCTCTCAGAAGCATCTAGCCAGCCATTGTTTGGAGGTTATTTTTCCCCAGAGTGAATGTGAAAGTTAAGATAATGAGAAGAGCTGGGGGGGGGGGGAATTCTGGAAAAAAGTTTGGCCGGGCTTTGCCCTGATAATCACTGTGTTGAAAAGAAAGCACAATCCACAAACGGATCCCATTACAGCCCTCGTCCCTCATAGAAACATATAAGAAGATTGTGATTGGGTTCAGCACAGGGCCGGTCAATACAAGCAGACACAGAGAGGAAGCATGTAGCAGAAGGTGAGTGGAAAGAAGGGGGGAAGATATAGTGAGGAAGATGGAGATGAAGAAGTGGAGGGAAGTACAGCTATGGCTAATGAAGCAAAACCTCACTCACTATCAGTACCACACATCCTGGCTCCAGTAGCTGATCCCTGAGTCTAGGTTGGAATAACGATGGGGGTGAATTCAGCTAATAAGTCGGGCTCTGGCTCAGTACCGCCATAGACTCTTCCTGGCTCTCTGCATCTATAGATGCTGCAAGTACAGCTGAAGTGGAAGCTTTTCCATCCGATGCGCTCAGGAGTGAATGGCCGTTGACGCATCAGAGTTTTATAGCATTTTACACAATGAAGGAACTTAAAGGAATGATGGAGGAACAGATGACGGCAAAAGAGGAAATAAATCCACATATGTGTTGGACAAGTTTCTGACGCCGGGCCATATTATTACACATGAATTGCATTTCCTTACGTCAACATGACACACTTACAACTATGAAATACTCAGAGGGAGTGTATTTCTGCCAACACCACTGTCATCAGAGACATAATTCAGGAGAATAGGTTTCCAACTACGTCAAGGAATTTAACCCCAGAGAGGGATTTTGGCTGCAAACATCAGTAATGTTCCCTTGAGGGAGCTTTATGCACATACTACAACTTTTAGTTGGGACGTAAACTTTGGGTTTCATTAAAATCTAGACTGGAACAGAGTTGAAAACATCTCATAATCTAGGCAGAAGCCCAATTATGGTTGGTTAGAACGTTAAAGAAGAAACGTTGGGACGATTAGGGAAACAACACTATGCCAACGTTAAACAATCTTGTGCTGATGGAACAATAAGGGTGGAAATGGACAGTTTACAGCACAGAGACGACATTTTTTTTGTTTTGCAATATTTATAAACAGGCAGTGACTTGATAGGAAACATGAATAAAGAGCATATTGTAAACTTAAACATAATCGGCCAGAGAACCCCATAACCAGAGCATTCATCTTCTGTGGCTTTAAATAACCTCAGCCAACTCATTATGAGAAAAACGAAAACATCGGGGTATCACGATTACCATGACTTTATCAAACATCATGAGTAGAGGTGCCTCCATGGCCAATCAATGGACCCAAGGCTTATTTTGATTTATGATCCTTTCTACTATGAATATAATGCTCTGTTTTGATGGTGCCATTCATAAGTCCATACTCATGTTATATGATAAGAACTGTTCTTTAAAAATGCTTCTTTTTACAGAGAACATGATTCCCATCAACATTTGAAGAAAAAAAACACTGATATTTTTTCAAGAACATCTGGGAAATCCTATAAGGAGGATCTTTTGTTCTGAACTTAATCTGGATATCATGTTATTTCGGTTGTTGTACACTAGGTTACATTTAAGGATTTATTTGTTTGATTGTTTTTTGAGCCGGTTATATTTTATTATTTTTCTGTTTAATAAAAAACATAGTTGCACATAGATTAACAAGTTTGCTTGTTTTCAGATTTTTTTTGTCTAATGATGATGAATAATGAATCTTTAAACAATTTTTAATATTGTTTGTTTTGATGACTGCATACTTTTGGAACCGACCCCACAAGACTAAAAAACATTTTGTGTAGAAGCTAATGGCGATCCGAATAAAATTTTGGAAATGCTTTTACAACGGGTTGGTTAAAAGTGGTTGCAAAGTTTAACAAAAACATCGATTGGTAAAGCCTGAATCCCCATATTAAAGGAAAAAGATGCAGAGGAGGCAAAGCATCACTTCCCTCCTAATTAGGATATCATTTTCTTGTGTACATCCAAAGGTCTTTTGAGCACAACAACCCTGGAAAATGTGATTCTTGTCAATGTAGTGACCTTTTAGTTGCGTCATAACATGCAGTTGAAGTCTTACCTTCACATTTTTCCAGAATCTGAACCGTCTCTCCCACCTCCAGAGCCAAACCCTGTGTCACTGAGCCCCGGAAGCTGCAGATCACTGCAGAGAGAGAGAGGAGGAGAGGGAAAGATGATTAACAGGTATTAACATTTCTGAATAATAGGACTGTTCATCTTTATTCATCAATGAATCGATAAATATCTTATCCTATACAAGTGTAAAGAAATAAAATGGCTCAGAAACCAGGAATACCAAAGCTGTACCCTGGTTAAAGTCTGCCGGCCCCATGACAGCAGCATGACGTGAGCATCACAGCCTGAACTGAACACATCCACAATGTTTTCTGTACCAGGGAACTAACTAGTGATGAGGTTAATCCTCATGACTGCACCCCTGCACCCAGAAAATACCAGACCTCAGAGCTCACTGCAGAGTTGTCACTTTACAGAAGATAAAATATGATAAACTGCCCTTTGATGCGTCCTTCAGTTGGAAGAAATGATGCCGTGACGTAAACAGGGTACGATTTTCTACTTCATATCTTATTTACTGAACCAAAAGGTTCTACAACACCAACTGGTTCTGTGTGAAAAATTCTCCGCCACCTTAGAGGCCAGATCCATAAAACTACCAGACGGCATTAATAACTGGTTCCAGCTGGAGTTCCACCATCCATCGATGGTCCTGGGGTGATTGTCCACACAGAAGTGGAACACCATCTATAATTCCTTTAAGAGCACAGTCGAGGTTCTTTCAAGAAGTCACAAAAGATCGATAGAAAACCTCCATGGAACTGCAAGCCACCCTCACCTCAGTAAAGGTGAGGGTGGCTTGCAAAGACACAGAGCGAAAATGGCCTCAGTGGAGAGTGATGAGGAGAAAGCCACTGTTGACCCAGCAGAGCGTTAAGGCTGGATTGAATTTACCCACAACACACCTTGATGACCTCAGCTTCTGTGAGAATCTTCCCTGGACTGAAGACAGGAGAACGGATGCTTTTCATGCCGATAACGAATACAAGTTACTCAGCTTGGAGTAAGAGACAGAACTCCGGTCCAAAGCCAAACCCAAGCTTTTAATGTGTCTTTTGAAGCAGAAGTACCGGAAGAGGTGACCGTGGGCCACGACTGCGGCCTGTTACGATTGTAAATGAAGACGAGGGAAAAAAACAAAACTCTCTCTCCCACTTTTAAATGTCTGATTTCATGAAGTGTTTCTGAGCTCACAGCAGTCCTTTTTTTTTTTTACTACAGACGCAAACACAAAGACATCTTCATGGTCACACTCATCAAAGTCTTTAAATCACTGTCTGTATTTATAGAGTCTGTCTGTTATTGCAGCTGTAAGTCTAATCATTTATGGATCCTGATGAATCCCTGGCATACTGACGGTTTAGATGGTGATGGTGACGCCGTTTCTCAATCTGAACTGACAAAGATCCTCTCATTGACATGTAGCATCAGCCTTTACATAATTTTGGACTTTTGCATTACTGCATAAAGTCAAAAGATATGCTGGCCTGTGACGTCCCTATTCTTGGACATCCACTCTTAAACAGCTTTCTTTTGCTCCTCCAAGAAGAGAAAGAAGAAAACACCAAGAAATGTTTTTGCCAATATAAGTTTGCCTGTGTGTTTGCAGAATTACTCAGAAAGCTCTGACACATTTTTTGTGAAGAGGTGGAATATGAGCGAGAATTCGGCTGATGACCCGACTCATCATTTCGGTCCATTTGAGGTATTTTGGGGGATTTTAGGGATAGGATAGGGATGATGACAATTTTAGCTTTTAACCTCATGGATACTTATAATGCTTGGATCAAAATGACATCATGATAAGATCCACACATCATATATCATTTTCTGATCTGATATTCCAGATCTGAGCATCCAGATTATGTTGATTTGATGGACAATTATAATGCTGCAAAAATTGGCCTCTTTGTTTTTGCCAATTCGGTGAAACGTCAGATATCTTATATCATTAAAGATGAATCAATAGTCCCCCACCAAGCTAAATGGAGCATCTAAGGTATCTATCTACAGAACTTTACCGTCACTTCAAAACGACCAAAATGACTTTGGACTCCTGCAGGCCAGGAGGATGATTGCATTATCATGGGAAAAAATGGAGATGCCTTCGTTTAGTGTCTTGGTGAAGAGGATGGCATCATGTGTTGTATATTTATATAACCAGAGGAAGAGCAGAGGAACTTGAAAAAGTGTTTTCTAAAAAAAAAAAAGAAGGTATATTGCAATTTAGATTCTCTCGCTGTGTTTACATTTATTTATTTGAATTGAGCGTGGAATGCTTTTTTCAATAATTTTTAATAATTGTAATTACTTTGTTACACAATTTGATGTCTGTTATTGTCGATTTTGTAAGTGTAGAATTAAAAAAATATATATTAGAGAAAAAAGAAGATGAATAAAGAAATGTATTGGCACACAGCTCATCCCTTTTTCCGGTGTGGTGGCAGAATCTACGGTGGCCTTCAAGTGTCACAATGATGTCATGGAATGTCCTGCCCAGTGATGAGGTTTCGTTACACAGATATATTGAGAAAATGTAATTAAATTATTTATTGTGTATGTCAAAGCTTGATGTAAGATGAACAATATTATTTATGAAATGTGGTGTTGTTGACAGTCGCAGTTGCAGTGACCCCAAATTTTGACCAATTGAGGACCACGCTTTATGTATAGCACAAGAAAAAGCAACGGAGCATGATACCTTGTCGTCGAAAGCCCAATTTGTACGGTACTGATATTACCTGAGGACCTTGTGATTTTAGAAATCACACTCCAACGCCTCTGTCTCATGCAGTGGATTCGCAGGAGTTAAGTGAAGTCTAAACTTAACCAGAAATTACGGATGTTATTCCCCTAGATATGACGTCAAGGCTCTTCATAACATCCACTGCACCAAACAGGTCAGCTGTCAGGAGCCCACCCTCTGGAACTCTCATCCCCAAGCAGGGTGCGCTGTGTAAGGCTTTCCATTCTTGCTCACACCACACAACGAACCCTTCAATGTCTCCTCGGCAGTGCGTGCTGAGAACCTTGGAGTCGATGTTGCACCAAACGCCCTTATGTGACAGCGGGTGAGCTCCACTCAGTCCACCTGTAGGGTCCAACTTCGAAGGTGATTATATGGCAATACGTTACGGGCCATGATCCAAGCAGGGGAGCAATATAAAGCTTGTAACTTCACCCCAAAACTTTCCAAGCAAACCCAGAGCTGGTCATGGCAAACCACCAGAAAGGAAATTTTCCCAGCAGGGGCCGACCAGCACCAGGGAGAGGTTCTGCAAGGGAGACTATCTCTTGAGTCATCCCATAGTCAGACAGAATGCATTCAGATGTATTATCTCATATCGCCACTCTGGTTCAACTGATGCTGTTCAAACACTGCAGAGTCCTTTTGGTGTTTGCCCAAAGTCGACAGACTTATAACTGTAAACTGTAACAAGGATCGAAGGTTACAGAAAGGGCAAAAATGTTGTTTCTCAGTTGAATGTAAAACCCTTCTGTAGGATCACAGCTTTGAGGAAACTTGTCAACAATCTTTTGAACTCAGTCCGTCTTTGGAAATGTAGTCCTGCCAATGCTGCTTGTGTGCCTTCTGTATCCTCGCTTTGGAAACCGAGCTTAAACACCACCCATACACAAGAATGTGTAGCTCCAGCTGACGGCTGCGGTCTGATGCTTTGGAACCTCAAGGAGACAAAATCATGTGCATCAGTCTCTGCTTTGGTCTCTCTTGTCACAGTCTGTCTCTATCATCAATGCCACTCTCTCTGTCACCGCCTCCATCTGTCTCTCTGTCACGCTCTGCTCTCATTTATTAACGCCAGTCAGAGTGGAATTGTCAGCATTTTGGATTCTAACCTACTGTCATCCCTCCGTCGTCATCACTGGCCTTGTCACGCTGTCATTTATTTGATTCAACCGTAAGGCTCGGCCTGTTCTCCCTCGGTCCCGCTCTATTAGACCAAATTTTGCTAAATGAATTACAGCTTTGTTCGCGAGAGTTGGTAAATGAGGCAAGATTAATGTGACGAAAAAGTTCAGAACGGGTTCATGATGATTCAAAAGTTCTCCATTTCACTGCTTCTAGCTGCTTCTAGCTTCTATGTTCAGAAAGAAATGATTTCAATCTGGTTCAGCCCAAAAACAAATAACTGTTTAAAGTCATGTCAAAGTTGTGAAAAAGTATAACTGCATGGATTGAAGTTTAATTTAATTTTTATGGTATTAAAGAACTTCTATCTTCGGCTGACGCAGCTTCAAGTCATTGGTTTGTATTCTGCTAGATCTTTTTTTTTTATCACCTTCCACGAACAAGTGAGAAAATGCATGTCTGTCAGGTTTATGAAGCATGACACAGAAAAAAATTAATATTTATTGATGAAACTTTCCGCACACAACAACCAAGTTAGGAACATCCAACTCCTGAGTTAGGGTAGGCAGTCATATCTCTTAACTGGTTGGGTCAAGAAAGAAAGAAAGAGAAAGAGAAAGAGAAAGAGAGAGAGAGAGAGAGAGAGAGAGAGAGAGAGAGAGAGAGAGAGAGAGAGACACACCTTGGCTGCTTTCCACGGTCCTAGAACAGTATGTCAGCAAAACTGTACCTGCAAGATAAGGCAGGTGTTTTTAATTTTATGGCTAATCGGTGTATATACTTAGCTGTGGTTGTGCAGATTCTGATTCTCTGGGCTCTTGATAATACTATTAAGGATGACAACCTCTTGAGGCAAAGCGATAAACAATGCAAAAACATAAACGTTTTAATGTTGGTCTTGGAGGGTTTAACGTTTTATGTATTAATTTAATTAACAGGACCAAATTAGATAACTTATTATATCTTCTCTCCAGACCTGAGAGGAGACTGAAGAGAGAGCAGGGGGACACAGAGGGATTAGCATGGCTCTGTCTGACTGGTACTGGCGTTCAGGTTATCCAGCAGGTTGGGTCAATAGTCTGACAAACGATTCCCGTCCGTCAGCCCGTGGCCTTCATGTGTTTGTGAAAGACAGGAAACACGAGAGACGGGTAGGATGGATGTATCCTAACCCTATTTAATAATGCTCTCCCTGATCGTTAGCATTCACTTTGGCGGATAACCCGTTCTTCAAATGAGAGTTAAAGGCCTCCAGGTGCAGACTAAATGTTTACTGCCTCAAAACAATGTGGAAAAATATTAAAATTTACTTGGTTTTAAGCCTGTAGAACAGACACGGGTGAAAATGTAACCTCTACGGTAAAGGTATATTTCTGACTATAGACAAGCAGCGAATGGCAAGTAACCATCATAACCACATGTGATGTCATGAAACACACTCATGATCCATCTTAAAACATTCTGAGGCCAATCTGGAGAAAAGTGACACTGATACAAGTTTCTGAATGATGGAGACTCTAATCTAATTCTGCAACAAACCCATGCCTCTGTGTTCTCAAATGTTCACTTACAGACTGAGTAGTGCTGACAATCGGTTTTGCGCTCTCTATAACTCTTTTTTGTCAATGTACTTCCTCGCTTCTTGGGTCTTTTACATTGCTAAATGGTCTTCACTCTGAATCTAAAATCGGTTCCCTCTCAAGCGTCTACACACACATGCACGCGCACACAAACAAACACACATGAACACACATCCAACTCGCTCTGGTACAGTGCAGCTCCAGCTCCAACTCAAGGGATTCCCAATTATTCCATTTCACAAGCTTTTACAGCTGAAGCACACTTTTAGATGTGTGTGTAATATGTTTCAGCAACATCTGAATGAAGACTCATTCAGAGAAATTAAAAATTGAAAAGGATGATGCAGGTGATGAAGAGTAGACACTTTACAGAGCTTCCCTCTGCACTTAAGCTGAAAGCTCATCCTGTTGGGTCACTGTTTCTTCTTGGGTCACTGATAAAGAAAAATAACATTTTTCTTTATAATGGCCAAATAGGGATGCGAAAAAAATGCTCACTTTCAGGGTTATTGTCAGGCTTACTATGCAGATAAGCAACTTACTGTCGACCTTACTGTCATGCTAACTTCCATCATTACTGGCAAGCTAACAAACCTACTGTCCAACTTACTGTCAACCTTACTGTCAAGCTTATCGTCAAGCTACTTATCAGGCTTTCAGTCCAGCTAACAAACTTACTGTCATGCTAACTTCCATCTTTACTATCAAGCTAACAAACTTACAATCAAACTTACTGTCACGCTAAATGTCACGCTTACTGGCAAGCTTACAAACCTAGTGTTAAACTTACTGTCAGGTTAAGTGTAGGGCTAATTATCAGGCTTACAGTCCAGCTAACAAATTTACTGTTATGCTAACTGTCACACTTCCTGTCCAACTAACAAACTAACAAACCTACTGTCAAGCTAAAAACTTTAAAATTTGATAATGAAAAATTAAAATCAAGAGGAATAAAACAAAAAAATTAGTCTGTTCTTTTGTTTTCCGACACCACTTTCTGCCTGACAATAGCGGTTTATTTCAAAGCAATATGTGGAAGTTAGGGGAGAATTTTCAGCCCTACTCACTAGTCCTATCTGTATTACCTTTTAGAGTATTTTATTCTTAATAGGAAATACATCATCTGATTGTAACTACTAAAACAACTACCAACCACAGCATACACATGATACAAGGACCATGTTGTCTCAGATGAACTCAAAAGTACAGTTTTTCTGAATTTAAGATTATACCGACTCAGACTGCACCCCTTCTAGCAATCCCTTTTTATTTAATTAAATCAGACATCATTATGACAGGCACTCAGGGTTCTGTTAAAGTAGGGGGGGGCTACCATAGGTGCAGTCTTTTCTTACATTATTGACTGTATATGTACAAGCTGCTGGACAGCTCAATTTTCCAGAGTGGATCATTTAAGTATCTATCCTTCTATATTTCTCTTATATGGATCATCTCCAAAATCCAAAAGCTCATCTTTTGGCACAAGACACACATTTCCATCCACTTACATGAAAACTCATCAAGCAGTGCCTGCAAACCAAAATGTATCTAGTCATGTATAGAGGTGTAGTGATCTGACCTGCAATTTTCCCCGTTGTGGGACTAATAAAGGTTTATCTTATCTTATCAATCGGGCACGAGGCCTAGTTTGATGAATTCGGCAAACATGATCAGCCTTACTACGCGCCGGTTATAAGCATGTTCTGTACATGCACACCAAACAGGAGCTACCACAGCTCCAAACATCTCCCAAGTAATCCAGAAAACACAACGCTAACAATTTGTAACACCATTAAGGACAAAATAAGCTGTGGAGTAAGAACCCCGAAAACATTTGGCAGAGCGAAATTAATCAGACACTTCAAATTTAATCACCCCGAGGAACATAGCAGGTTTCAAGAAGCTCACGTTGGTAGAGCAGCTAAATCTAGCGAGAGCAGAGAGCCAGCCACAACTCTGAAGTCCCTGAACAAAGCCAGCATAAAACATATGATATACGGAACGAAGCTTAAAAGTTTTATTCTAACTTGGAAATGACATAAAATTTGTTTAAGAAACAAAACCCAGGGAGGGGCGGACGGTACATTTCATTTCAACTGGTCAGAATGCATACAAAATGATGACCAACCTTATTTTTTCTGTAATCCTTCAAAATAAGAGCACTTAAAGTACATTACTCATAATGATTTCAAAACCACAGAAAAAAAACTAAGAATAGGCCGGCATCTGTATCGGAAGGGAGAGCTAATGTGTAGCATAGCTTAGCCGGTAGAGCTAATAATTAAGCTAGCTGAGTAGGTAGAGCTAATTGTAAGCTTAGCTTAACAGGTAGAGCTAATGTTTAGATCAGCTTAGATCTAATGTTACCACAAGTCCTGTAACTTCTACTTTTTTTCTACTTATTTCTTTCCCATTAAATAGAACAAACAGTTCTATAACAGGTTATATATATATTTATTAATTCCAACACCCAAAAAATGTGCTTAAAATGAAAGTAAATCTTCCTTTTCTGCAATATAGATGCTGACATTAGCGATTCTGGGTTGAATGGGCGGAGTTTTTTTCTCTTGCTTAGCTGCACTGTGAATGACGTTACAATCCAGAAGTGCTGCTGATTGGTTGGTTGTAATGTGAATCCTGGACAAACAAATTTGTTGTTGATCCAGGGACAACACTTATTTGGTGATCTCAGATTGTGCCAGGCTTACGGTCAGGCTCAAGGTTATGCTTGATGAAAGACCAACTGTCAAACCTACTGTCAGGCCAGCTGTCAAACCTACAGTCAGGCCAGCTGTCAAACCTACTGTCAGGCCAGCTGTCAAACCTACTGTCAGGCTAATTTATCACACTGTCAGGCTAACTGTAAAACTAATTGTCAGCTTTAATTATCAGTTAGCAAACATACTGTAAGGCTTACTGTCAGGATAACAAACTTACGGTCAGCTTACTGTCAGGCTTACTGTCAGGCTTATTCTCAGACTAACAAACCTAATGTCAAACATATTATCAGGATTAATGTCCAGCTCACAGATATATTGCCAAACGTACTGTCCAAACTGCAAACTTAGCGCAATGCTTACTGTCCGGCTAATTTGTTGGATAGTCGAAATAGTCACTATCTTAGCGAGATAGCAGAAGGGGAAGGGCTTAAGAGACTCATGGTAGTTAAAATGATTGCAGATGAGAAAAATATGATGGTAATTTCACATCTGGCCAGCTGGGAGTGCATCAAATATTTCAAATCAAAGACAGAGACAATTACACAATATGGGCCAGACATACAGCAAAATCAAAATGGTGTTTCTCGCAGTCCCAAGAAAAAAACGGCAGATACGTTCGAAAGTGACGTGACATTCACAGTCAAATGTTGGTACAGCAATGCTTGATCTGAGACAATACTACACTGTCATGATTTAAGACACAGCAAATGTAGATCTATGAATAGAAACAGAGACGAACTAAAGATGTTTTTGATCACAAACGAGTTCCTCACACATGCATGATCGTATGCGTGTGTGCGATCATTCCCTGCTAACAGATCCCATCCTTATTAAGACATGAGGCACGTTATTTTAACATCCTCCACTATCCCCACAGGCAGAGGCAGCAGCAGATGGAAGAGAGGGAGAAGGAATGTAAGAAGGAAGCAGAGAAAAGAGATGGCAGAAAGATGACGATGAGAGCCTTTATGCATTTTATTCATGTTATTTATTCATATGCGTGTGGGGTGAAGCTCATGAAGTTGATTTCCTGTGAGCTTTAAAGCAATCGTGATAAAAGTCCAAGACTGAAATCCTGGATAAAGTAGAATTCTTCCTCATCTTCAGCAGAAGTAGGCCGCCTCCCTGAACCAACAGCAAAGCCTGGGAGGGCACACGCCAACGCACATACAGCTGAGACAAACTACAGATGGGACTCCAACTTCATGCTGAAATGTGGAGCCAGGAGAGCTGCTCCCTGCTATTACTAGGCTAAATGGGAAAGCTAGTGAGTAAAATAAGAATAATTACAGTAAAATATGATATATATACAGACAATAGATCTCCTGGAATCAATTCACATGCACCCTATTTGTACTGAATCCCACCAATAGTGCAGAAATGATGGACCCAAAACTTTTGGAGCTATAGGTACCCCTAGTGACTGAAATATGTAACCAGCCCAAAATCCAGTTTTTCCTCTAACTATAGGGGTATGAAATTTAAAAATGATCCATGAAATAGATTCAGTTATCTTGTTAACACAAATAATGACGGCACACGTGGCCGACGCAGTGACGATTCCATAATATCCGAGAACTTTCTGGGAGATAAATATCCGTTCAGATGAAATAACGTCACAGCAAATGATCATAACGTACAAGTGTATGAAGAGCTGCACTAAAGAAAGATTGTAAACATCATATGTATGTTGCTATAATAAGTGAACACTAATATTGCACCGGGGTGGGGGGGATATTAGAAGAAGCAGGCTTAACAAACTCTAGTTTATCTCTGAGCTCTGGCTTGACAAAGCCTGAGATGAGAAACTTGGGTTTTGCGGTTACAAAATCGCTGATCTGAGTTGGTTCAATCAATTCTGAGTTAGTTAACTTTGAGTCAAAACCGTGCACCAGGATGATAAAAAGCCATCATCAATGGAGTTCAGATATTGTGATTCACCACATGGTCACCATACTTCTTGCCATTTGAGCAGGAAGTTTTAATGTGCTCAAAAAAACAGAGATTTAGTAGAAAAAAAGGGAAACGTAGCTTCATCATAGAAGGAGAGGAAAACTTCCATGGGAGGCATTTGCTGCTTGAGTGAATAGATCTATTAGTCTTTCCATGTTTTCACTGAATATTTTATGTGACATGGTGGCGGAATGATATTGAACAGACTTTTTCGTTTATGGGCAGTAAGACACGTGAAAGCAGATGAAAATGAAATTCTAATGCAGATTAATCCTGAGTGGACACTGGAGGAATTTCATATTTTATCTGAGAACCCTTTGGGATATAAACACCCCCGGGATAAACCTAGGAGGGCTCTGTGACGTAAGCGGGGACTGCTGCCCAGATCTGAATAAACTTTATGGATGGCTGATAGATTCATGATTATATCTCACTTTGGTTTGGAACGTATTTATAATATCAGTCAGAAGATATTTTTTTCAGTAGCTTTAATACCAAATATTCACCGATGTTTTGAGACAAAGATTTGGTTGAAAAAAACACGAAAAGAAAAATGGAGAGTCGAGCAAAGACATTGCTTGGATGTGAGAGACATCCGAGGTGGGACATGTTTGAGATGCAAGGTTTGAGAATGACATCCACATAAATCAATCTGGGTCTGTCAGCGTTCTCCCGACTTCAATTTATTAATGTGACAAATGAGAGACGGACAAGTCATGTCTGATAGCTCTGCTTAAGACTCAGAAGAAGGATTCAGGAACAACCTCAGGCTTCCTTGGAGTAAACGTGCCAGGATAGTTTCACAGAGTGTAGGTTACCGTGGGAACTGACTCAGACTTTAACTTATCCCGCTTCCCTGAACAGTAAACCCAGATTTCACCTCATCTCAAGCTTAACTAATTTAAAAGTTTCCACTAAACCCGCTTCTTGAAATATCCCCCTGATGCCTGTATATTATTAACTATTTTTCTGATGCTTTTATCTGCTTTTACCTTGTAGCACTTGGAGATTTGATACAAATGTTATAAATTAAATGTATTATTATTATTATTATTATTATTGCACAAAGAGGAAAAAGAAAAAGGGAGATTGTAAACATTATCATATATTTCACTAGTATGAATCTTAATAATATTGCACCTTATACATCGGGTGTTTATATAGAGATTATTGTACAACACAAGTTCAATGTGTTGATGGAGGTGAGTGTACGGTCTTATTGAACAGTTAATGTGTTAATTATTATTCTTCACTTTAAATCCAGTGCTGCGGGTGACTTTATATCTCATACAATGAATTTAATTATTATACTTAATGAGTAAACGGGATATATAACGAATACTCAGATTTACCAAACTAGCATTAGCATCATTCACAGTAACTAATCAGTGACGTCATGTTAGCTCAGTTAGTTAGTCAGCAAATTGAAACGCTAAAACACCTGTCCAACACTTGATTACGCAAATACAACTTTTTTATCACATATAAAATTATAAACCACTGAGCTAGAATGTGTGTAAACAAGTGTACTCACATTTTTTATAGAGGGTTCAGTAATTCCACCTAGTTTTCGCTGAATGACCAACGGAGTTTATTTTTTGACTGACTATCGGTAAAGTTGACTTCTTCTTCTCTATTTGTCTCAAGCAGTGTAGTAACACCAACTCCGGCTCACTGCTGCCGCCAGTTGCGTATTGCTGTAACACTGGTCAAATAAGGTATTGCACTAGGTATTACCAGTGTTCAGAATCAGAGCGGATGAGATGTGGTCCCCCATTCTGAAGATATGAAGCCCTCATTCCAAGCTAATGTTGAAAACAAACTAATTGATTACAACAAGTTCTTACTTTCAAACAAGCGATCATACACTAAAAAAAGAAGCATCGTTTAAAAATGTAAGTTGAAACAAGTTGTTTCAATGAAGACTTATTGAAATGTTTGCTGCAGTTTGTCTCACCTCCCCTCCTCCTCCTCCTTCTCATCTTCCACCTCCTCCTGTGTCATTCTAAGAGCATTAGAAAGATATAAAGTGAAAAAACTATCAACTGTAATTAAATAAATCATATTATGGTCCCGTCAGAGGTTAAATCCACACACTCGCAGAAGCTCTCCACGTCTTCCGAGCGTCATGCTTCAGAGTGTGGATGTAAAGCACTTATTTCATCTGCCTGAGCTCTTATTGAATATCACCACATGTGAGAATTTAATGCGAGCGGGTCATTAGTGTTTAATCCGTGATAAATTACCGCAGGAAATTTCAGCTCTCGGGGCAGTAGCTCACATTTAAATGATCATAACCGTCAACATTTATTACATACACAACTAATCCACACACAAATCATCCACTCCCACAGACATTGCGCCTGCAGCAGGGAGCACACACACATGCAGCCAGTGTGTCCTGGCCCTCAATGTGGCGGTAGTGGGCATTATCATGTGTGTCAATTTGATTTCTCTGCGTAGACGTCTGTAACTGCCTTGTGAATCTTTTTACACAATGCAGCTGTTTGCCCCAAAGACATGAGTCAGCATGAAACAGTGATAATCTTCTAACCTCAGACTGATAAAAATCTGTCCTGGGGGGTTGTTGGGGTCTTACACCAAAATCTCCTGAAAGACGGGGAGATTTTCTGGATTCAAATTCAGCCTGTATTCTGTTTATGAGTCCAGACGACAAGAATTCTGGTGGAGAACAGCAGATGGAGAAGGACAAATGTCGAAAAGAGTGGCTGCAGTCATGGTTAATTTACTGTGTGAGATAGAGGGGAACAAAATGGAAACAAATACACGAGAAAAAGAAAGTGATTTTTTTTTGGTTCCCCCATAAAAAAATATTTACATACCAACATAATATATCACCCAAAATTTGGGATAATGCCGCTGCATACAATGAATGGATAAAGTGGCGGCGGCACAAACATTTAAAAATGAGAAAAGGGCAAAAATTGAGAAAAACAAATCTCAGTCGTGGAAAATAAGGAATCAAAGGAAGGAACTAGAAACAACTTCTTTTCTTGGGCAATGTGAAATTATTTCCACAGTATTATTAGTAAAAAAAAAAAGTTAAAATAAAATTTGAGTAAAATATGAACTAGATTATATTAAATATGGGTAAATATTATATATATACAAGGTAAATCTCCTCGAGTCGATTCATATGCACCAAATTTGAGGTAAATCTGATCAATTGAAAAACAGTTGCCCAAAAGTTTTGGGCGATAAAACTACCCCTAATGTTGAAAAGATAAACCAAACCTTTCACCAAAATCACTCCAGTTCTTCCCCGCACTAAGGTCTACGGGGGTATAAAGTTTGAAAATGATCCATGATATCGTTTCTGAGTTATCGCCTTAACGGGGAGGATCTGTGACAGCAGCAGAAGCAATGAGGAATTCATAATATCCCTGACTTCTCAGGGATAAAATTACCAGGAGTGATCTGGGAGAGGAAGGAGGAGCGTTGGAGGAATGGGGTGAAACGATGGAGGGCGTGAGGAGGTGACACTTGTGTGAGCCTGAGATGTGAGCTCATGAAAGTTGATATATGGGGACTATATAGCTGAGGAATTAGATGCAATCGGGGCGAGCGAGGGATGATAGATCAGGGATGAGGAGAGGGGCGGGAAGAAGAAAATGGAAATGTATAGGACACTTAAACAGATAAATTAATAAGACAGAAGAAGAGTGGAAGTGTGCCGGAATGTCCTGAAGTAAAACCATCAGCTGCTTTTAAACTAAGAAATGTTTCCACCATCGATGAGGTCATCTGTACTTTTACATCCCCCCCTGCTCAGGATGCAGAATACAGCCGCAGAAGGGCTTCATCTGAGCGAAGAGGATCGAGAAAAAAAAGACAGGAAGGAGGGACAGAGGAGGAGTGTAGTGATGAAGATGAGGCTGCAGAAGACTTGTTTTGTTTGAAGTAATTGGCCTAACTGATCGTGCCGAAGAGCAAAATAGAAGGCTGTGTCTGTCAGAGGATCATGAGCATGAGGCCGGGAGGTCGCTCATCTGGAGGGATGGAAGCAGAGAGAGAGAGAGGATGGAGATACAGAGAGGAGAGGGATGGTGAGAACAAGGGTAGAAAAGAATAGGAAAACAAAGAGCAGGAAAAGAGATTTTAGTAGGAAAAGCTCGCAGCTAGCCGTTGGCTACACTCAGATTAATTCACTCTTAGATGATCCAGCAGGACTTCTATATTAACCGTGAATCATGTCGTAACTGTGGTATCTGTTAAACTCGCCTCGTCTGAATGAGATCCCCAAAATAGACTTTAAATATCACCACAACTTTCCAGTGTATCTGCCTCACCTTGGTATTTGTGGACAGGGAAGACCTAAACTCATTTATTGTCAGTTCCAGTGATATTCTACCTGTTACAATGTTTAAGTAGTTTGTTACTGTGTGAGTAATCTGTTACTATGTGTGAGTAATCTGTAACTATGTGTGAGTAATCTGTTACTATGTGTGAGTAATCTGTTACTATGTGTGAGTAATCTGTTACTATGTGTGAGTAATCTGTTACTATGTGTGAGTAGTCTGTTACTGTGTGTGAGTAGTCTGGTACTATGTGTGAGTAATCTGTGATTAAACACAAAAAATACTAATATCTCTATGTAAGATTATTATATTACAATTAATATAATTAATTATTATATTAATTGCGTGACTTTGCTCAGAAGCTCTTTGATCCCCGCTGCATCACATTTGAGCACACGCTACTTCCTTTTGGCGGGGAAATGGACCTCGCGTTTTAATAAGGTAGGAATGAATGTGATTGGTTGTCTGTCTCTGTTGCCCCGGTGATGAACTGACGACTCATCCGGGGAGTACCCTGCCTCCTGCTCAATGTCGGCTGGGATAGGCTCCAGGCCCACGACCCTGATAAGGGTAGGCGGTTGCCGATAATGAATGAGTGGATGATCAGAACAGAGTAGATCATCTCCCACACAGTTAAAAATCAGAGTTGAGGACATGGAGACTAGGAGGAGCACGAACTGCTCATAACTGGAATAAAGGGAATATCATGAGGAATCTGTGTTGATAAAATCCGGCCGATACCCGAGAGATCTAGGTCAACAGCTATGAAATTATAGACTTACAGAAAACTGCCCAAAGAAACGAGAAGACCACCGGAATGTCCGGTATTATCCAGAATAAACAACCACAAAAGCACAAACAAATTACTGTTATAAGCCCAACCTCTACCCCAACACACACACACACACAAACACACACATACACACACGCACTCATATACACACGCACACTCACACACACACTCCAAACACATAAATACACACACACTCACACACATACACACACACAAACACACACACACACTCATACACACACACACTCACACAACAAACACACACTCACACACACACACACACTCTTACACACACAAACACACTTTAAGCATTTACCACGGGGCAAAATGGCCCAAATATTAATCCTTTAAATCGTAACAGACCGTCGAAAAGCTTCGCACCAAAAGGCCGCGTCTGGCCGGGGGGTGAAAACATCACTCCTGTTTGTGTAAGAACAGCTGGACTGAGCCCACAGCACCCGGCAGCAGAAACAACTCTCTCCTTCTACCATAAGATTTGGTGACATTTTTCATTAAAGCGGCTTTTCACTTTAACCAGCAGTGAGTCTGACTGACGGCACAGTTCATACGAGGAGAAAACCTCCCGACCGCAACCAGATTAGGTCAACCAAAAATCTCTAGAGAGCAGAATTTAGCATAATCTGTCTTGTCGTCCACATCATCATATGTTAGACTATGAAATGTTGCAGAGTCAGATTAATTCACATCCATCTTCTTCGGTGAAAAAAAAGGAAGAAGAAAAACTGAGCACAGACTTCGGTTGGAAATAAGTCACAGACGGATCACGGAGAAACTGATGGATGAGGACGAAGAACAAAAGTGTGAAGATGGATGAAAATATAGAACCAGGACAGGTAGTTTGTCTCTCATTGCTTTCATATTTATAATTTATTTTGATCTTCATCGTGCATTGCTCAGCGCTTTTATGTGTTTTTTTATTTTTTTTATTTTGCTGAGCTTGCGCTTTTTCAGCACTTTGAAATTATTCATAAAGTGACACGTTTCCTCCAAACGCACCGCCGTCCATCAGTCACTGCGCTGACAGCCAGGTGTTGTAGGTAACCTTGTTTTACAGTGCGTCTAATTCTAAAGTGCTTCATGTATCTGTACATGTATCTGTAGTAAATACGGCAAATAACTTTATTATTTAATGGAAAACCCATAATTTTACTTTGAATATACAAACTTTGGTAAAATTAACAGAAAAATACCGTACAGCATTATTCAGTCAAATTTAGTCTAAAATAAATTTAGAGTAAAAAAAAAACCATAACCATTTAGCAAAAGCGTACCGTTTTTCGTACAGAAACCAGGCGCTCAAATACGATATATATTTGTGAAATAACCCTGATTTGTAGGTAAAATAAAAAGATTGAATGTATTTTAATACACTGTCCTTGTAAACTGTAAAAAAAAAAGGCTGAAACTATATCTGTTTATTCCATGGTAATTTACCGTAATGTCTTATAGTTGTCATCGTATTTTTTATGATGAAATTTCTGGCAACCACAGCTGCGAATATTTTACCGTAAATTTTCTTTACAGCGTAGCTCTGAAAAAATATGGGGTCAGTGAATCACTGGACTTGTCTGCTGGGAAACTCAGTGGGCTTCAGGCGATGCAGAGTGTGTGCGTGTGCGTGTGTGTGTGTGTGTGTGTGTGTGTGAGAGCCTCGTCCAGCAGAGCCAACAAGAGACAGAGCAGGAGTTGGGGGTCTTCTTTCACACAGTCTTTGTCGGCAGCAACCGCTAATGAAATCTGTGCGCCAAAAACAATCCACCAAATAAAACTGAGGGCCTGAATTATGACGTAACAACCGCTTTGGGAAATAAAAGTTGGAGGGTTGAATTCCTGGGCTCTGCTCAGGCACGAAGAATTCTGTTTTTTATTAAGAGAGCAGATAAAGCAGCAGCTGAAACGGACGGAAATGAAAGGGGTGAGGAAATAAATGAAACAAAGACCATCAACATCCGCAGTAAATATAACCAGAAACCAGTGGTGGATGAAGTAAATCAGAGCCTTTACTTGAGTTTAAGTACTAATACACGATAACCTGGATGATTGGTCATTATAAAAGTAACACAGTAATAGCAGTTTATACAACTAGAGTGTAAAACAGCTTCTAAGGATAAAGATTAAAGGCCAATCAGGAGTTTAGTTAACCAGTTAAAAGCCCAGTTCGGTGATAATATAAATGTAATAACATAGTAATAACAAGCTTAATAAAAAAAAGTATGGTAATTACACAGTAATTACAGTTTAATACAAGTATAGCACTGAAAAATAGCTTATTAGGATAAAGATGTGACCCAATTGATTATGGGATATAACTGATGCTGTGTCATGAAATTTAGAATATTTATGGGTAAGATATTGCTTCTGTTATAGATATTAAAGACGGATGTAATCTAACTTCTTTATGCTGTTGTGTAGTTGATTCCATATGATAATTGTAGCCTGTTTATAGCAATTTCTTTTTCAAGGTTTATAACAAGAAGAAGAATTTTTTCAATCAATAAAAAAACACAATACATGAACACAAAGTCTGTGAATAAACATAAAAGTAACTTGTAACTACAGCTATCAGACAAATGTAGTGTAGTAGAAAACTGAATATTTCTTCCTGAGATGTAGTGCAGTAGAAGTATAAAGAAGAATACAATGGAAATTCTCAAGTGAAGTACCTCAAATGTGAACTTAAGTACAGTACTTGAGTAAAAATACTTAAATTCTACACACTGTAACTGAGTGTAGCATCACATGCTAGCACGCTACGCTCCTCCGTCACATCCCCGCTCCATTCTCTCCAGTCAGAGCCGGGAGGAACGGCAGTAAAACGCGTCACCTGCTGCAGCAGATCAAAGGAAGGCTACCGGTTCCATCATTTATCCGCCTCCGGATTCTTTAATGGTTTTAATGGGAACTCTAGAGCAGGTGGTCCGATCATAACTCACATTCCACGATCCATCCCTTCATGCAGCAAACAGAAATAGAAGCGTAGAGTGCAAACGTCCAGCGAGGAAGAACGAAAACTGAAGGATTTGACCTGAAGACGACAAGAATTGATATGAAATGGTACCCGCGTAATCTGGTCAGAACCTTTAAAAGTACCGAGTTCTGTCCGAAGCCCTGGTTGATTTACAGATTTATTAGAGGAAATCCCATTAGCTGTTAAATCTAATCAAAGCCAGTCGGTGTTTGGTGACATTCTGGAGGCCGAGACAGACTCCTCTAATAAAGAGCTAGTTATTACAGAAGAGAGAGAGAGAGG
Organism: Lophius americanus; assembly: GCA_037951165.1. Classification (NCBI taxonomy): domain Eukaryota; kingdom Metazoa; phylum Chordata; class Actinopteri; order Lophiiformes; family Lophiidae; genus Lophius; species Lophius americanus. The sequence continues at coordinate 185,799 of JBBDHG010000285.1, read as the reverse complement.
GAAGGGTGATCGCCTGGTTCTGTCACAGAGCAGCAACCTCTAGGGACAGAGAGAGAGAGAGATGGACAGAGAGAGAGAGAGGGAGAGAGCAAGAGAGGGGGAGAGGGAGAGAGAGAGAGAGAGAGAGAGAAAGGGGGAGAGAGACAGGGAGAGGGAGAGGTGGAGAGAGAGAGAGAGAGGGAGGGAGAGAGACAGGGAGAGGGGGAGAGAGAGGGAGAGAGAGGGACAGAGAGAGAGGGAGAAGGAGAGAGAGGGAGAGGGAGAGGGAGAAGGAGAGAGGAAGGGAGAGGGCAAGAGAGGGGGAAGGGGGGGACAGAGAGAGTGAGAGGGACAGAGAAAGAGACAGGGAGAGGGAGAGAGAGAGAGAGAGGGAGCGAGTGAGTGAGGGACAGAGAGAGAGGGGCAGGGAGAGAGAGAGAGCGAGAGAAGATAGAGGTGAGGAGGAAGACAAAAAGGACAGGAGGGGAAAAAAATGCTTTTCATGGTTCTTGTTAAAAAGACAAAACGTGGAGAGAGCAGGATAGCGATGTGGAAGTTGACTGGAAGAGAGCGACTGACAGAGCTTTGAAATCATTCTCCTGGACATGATGGACAGGATATCCTGCTTACACTAATACTTCATCCCCCTGTGCTTCAGAGAGATGCGTCTTTCTTTGAAACAAAAATTTGATTGATTGTTAGCTGTGATGCTACTTTCCCCATATGAAATCCCATTCACTTATGCTAACAATGTTAGCTGTAAGAATTCACCGGGTGGAAAACGCACCAGCCCACTCACAAAGACCCGGGGAATCACCATGATGACTTCCTCACCCAGTAATATGCATTTAGGTACTTTTTCTCTAATCATCCATGTGTTTTCCATGACTGGAAAACTGGTCAATAATTTTCCAGGTGTTCAAGGACCCTTGGGAATCCTGTCTTCTACATTTCATTTAGTCAATATCTGGTTCTTAAACACGTGAGCTGTGTGCTAAAATGTCCACTTTAAAGTTTTAATTGTTAAATCTATGCAGCAAAATGCTAAAAAAAAAAATTAAATGTTCTCCCCAGAGGGATAAAAGCGTGTTTCTACTACATGCGTGGCGTCATATCAACATATTAAATGACCTCGCGGTAAACAAGGATCTCATAGAGCGTCGCCAAATGATGAGATTCAAACCCGCGCCTAGAGGCTGGGGCGCTCTTTATTCCTGCAAGACTTGAAGGTCACACTGTAATCTCCCATCTGGGAGACATGATGCGTGCATATGTTGTGCTTACAGTACAAACTTCCCTCTGCATGAGATCATCCTGTAAAAAGATATTAGCTCATCTTAGAATTACAGCTGGAAAAGAATCAGTGCCTTTTTCCATGATTGGATATTCTTTCTGGCAGATGCACATCATATATACTGTATATGTATATATATATATATATATAGATATGGATATATATGGGTATAAATGGATATAAATGAATGCACACAGTGTGCAGTATATGAATCTAGTAGCCCAGATTCTTAATGTTGCCGTTAATCATTTGTGCAGCAGCAGGCCCTGCAAGCACTTGTTCAGTATTTATCATAAATGTGCATTTAATTAAGAAATACAACATCAAGGGAGTATTTAGCATATGCAAATGCCTTCATAAATAAATTAGACGACAACGTGACCACGTCTAAAAACACAACATCACAGTGATGGAGAGAAAAAGTCCATTATTCCCTGTGAGCAGAATCAACCACTCAAAAAATAAATAAGTCACGTTAAAAAAGCCAGAGATGGCGTCTGTTAAATGACCTCGCCAGGTTCCCCACGATATAGATAATTGAGCACCGTGAAATAGAGCAGTTATCCGTGCCAGTGTGAACCCTAACCCTTTACATATCACATGAAATAATGTTCCTTTTTTGTCTCATCATGACATCATCATCTCTATTACCTGACAATTAATTCTTCAATTTAACATTCTGTACCCAAAAACATGCCAGTTTGGCATTAAGGTTAGGCATAACGCCTACATAACCTCAGACTCCAAAACATAAAGTCACATTCCTTCGTACGTGTCGAGCAAAGTGAACATTTTCATCACGTTACATGTGGGAGAGTCAAGCCCTGACCTGAATCCAGCAAAGATCAGAACATTTCCTTCATGTGTTTTGGTTCAACAGCTTCTAAAAAATTTAATTAACTCCTTAATGTCCTACTAAACTGTTTGGTCGAGATCATCTGGAGTCAATATTTCTTATTGGAAAATGTGACCAAGTCTTATTATATCATGACTCAGCGGAAGTGTATATATGCTAAAAGAGTAAGGGGCCAAGATTGGAGCCCTGGGGGATAACCATGGCTATCTTCTTAAGTAAGAGTTTTTTGGTGGAATATTAGCGACTGTAAGGAAATATTAAACAGATTTATGTAACGTGATACAACCAAAAAGTTTGTAAATTAAAATTGACCATCTTCCGTGCAACACAAAATTTCACCCTGATATAATTTTAGAAATATTTTCTCATCGCTGTGTGGAAGTAAAAAAATAAATAAATAAATTTGACTAAACTAATACATTAATAAATGTCCCAAAGAAATAAGGTATGCAAATAAATTTCCTTTCTTTCCTTGGTGAGGACATTAAAGGGAGGGTCCGCCCCCTGTCATTGTGTGGAGCTGTCAATCAGCAGATCACATCTATCAATCCAACGAAACGTCTTCTCTGATAGCTTATCTTCATGCTGCTGTCGATTCAAAAACTCTCTGCGTACCTCATCACCGCCCCCTTGTATCACAACATCATTTCTTCAGTCTCAGCAGACTCATCAGCCACCACCACCCCCACCACCAGTGTATAGACTCCCTGCTATAGGCCGGCTCACACCACCTTTGCAAGCAAGTTTCCTGAAGGGTTTGAGCACCACAGTTTTTCTAAGAGATCGCTGCAGCATCAAACCTGTGTCTTTACCTAATGAAATGTTGCACAAGAACCTGCTGACAAGACGCATTTCTCTGCATTTAGCAGGGCTCTTAAAAAACTAAACCCTCACATTTTCAGGGTTGTCTGTTAATTGCTGAATAATTAATGAAAGCAGCTCATGTTGTTGTTTTCCACCGGCTTCATGAAGAAAGATACTCGCTTCCCCGGTGACCTTTGGACCAGATAAGGCGGCGTTTGACTATTGCTGACTCAGCACTCTGAATAAAATATGTGATGTGGAGATGAGGGGTGACTCTGAAGGACGCTGTGACACGGATGGGTCCCTCGCATCACCTCCTCTCTCAACTATCTCTACCACCCGTATTATATTTTTCTCTGAATGCATGGAACTGTGGGATTTTAGTCTCACAGGGATCGATTGAAGGTGTTGCACGCTCCATTGGAGGCCTGAGCCTGAGCAGAAGGTATCGACCGCTGCGTTATTTTTAAAATGGACACTGATCATCCCGTCTCTGATCGATCCCAGTAACATCCTGCTGCCGATCTGAACAACTGTTACGGCACCCAGGCGCTAAATTAGCCTCGTTGTGAGATCGCTGCGTGTGTCATCAGGCGGCGGGGAGGATTATATATGTGTTTACTAATTACTGCCACGAGAGGGAGAGTTTTTCATTTCATATTCACCCTAATTTACCCGCCGCGCTCCAGATGGATGACCGAGGTCTGCAGAGGGACGCTCATTCTTCATAACCCAACGTTTTTCTCCAGTCAAACCGGCAAACCCTCCAACGTACGGCTAATCTCCATGGTTACCGTTCAGCCGTTAACCTGGACAATCTCCCAGTTACCGTCCATGAGAATCATCTGGATCTACGCCAAGGAGGTCATGTTTGTACTTTTGTTTGTTTGTTTGTATGTTTTTATAGGGTTACATACAAATAAGGGCAAGGCTTTCTATGACTATTGGTGTGAGGTTGAGGTTTACACAAACATAGAAAAGGTTCGTTGGCCGAAAGGAGCAAACGCACTGCAACCGTCAAAATTCACAACACACACGCTGCAAAAACCACGACACATCCAGAAAAACGATCTGCAAAAGACACAAGACAACAGAAGTGTTTACGAAGGACACCCAAAAGAGATGCACCCCCAGGAAGGTTTTTTTTTAACGCTTTAGTGAATAAAACAGATATAATACACAAACACCTCATGATATTTTTATTAGTCGTGGTAAACTTCGCTAAACTTCCGGGTCACGAGTCGTCTTTGAACTCAGACAGCTTTTATAATCACTTTGAGATTTGATCCAAATGTAAAGTGCATTATAAATTAAATGTATTATTATTATTATTATTATTAAATAAGCTTCAAACCGACCCCAACATGCACAGAAACCCAAAGCTACAGTAAACAAGGTGTTTTATACCTGCTGAAAACTCTTAACCAGACATTTAAACACTTTTCTGTTACGTGTCACGTTCTGATCGCTGTGTGGACACGTCGCCATGACGACAACTGAAGTCAGCGTGAGCGATGGTGGTTCAGAGTTTTCTTCAGCAAGTACAATATTGAATATATAGGATGTTTGGTGTAATCCAGCGTTGGACTGCAGCAGTTTCTTGGAGACTTTCTAAAATGTACTGAAATGTTTAAAATCACACGAATCTCAAGTTTTTCCTAGTTGGCTAAATATCAAACTAGATCCAGATTTTGGTTAACCTATCATCAAAGTGGGACTGAAACGTTGGGTAGACAGCTAGGCCGACTCTGTCCAAACATTATTAAATCTATTCAACAGGAACAGAATCCTAAAACCCTTTTCTGCTCGTACGCCGCACACCTTCTTGGCTGGCTGTTTGCCTTTTCGCTGCCACAGAGATGTCGAACTATTCCTCGAACAGGGACATCAGTGGGTGTGTTGAGATTATGAGGCAGACCTCAGACCTGTGGAATGAGGCCAGTTGGAAGACAGTGGGATCAATAAGGTATCACACTATCATTAAAGGAGCCATTGTGTTCGTATGGCGGCGCGTTGTGATGTTCAATAAAAGCTTTGGCTCGGAGCGCCGAGGATAATGCCTCATTCTAAGTGGCTGAAATCGGCGGATCCCCGGGAGGAACGATGCCGGATAAATGAGAGCGAGACCAGGGGGATGGGGCCGATGCTAATGTACCTCACGGCTCGCTGAAGCACTTCTAAATAGGTTTTCTCAATGATTATCCTTTTATTTTAATCTTCCTTGGAGTTGTGGTGCCGTTAATGGGAGGGGAATGGACGCCGATGATCCATAATAACAACCAAAGGGACTGTTATGATTCCTGTAAGAGGCTGAATCTCAGTCAGTGGTGGTGTCCAACCACCGGGCCTCCATATTTCCCCCCACCAATAAAAACGAACATAGCGATATTATGCTGACGGCTTAAGTGTACCATGGCTGAGCAAACCATCCTGTTTAGCTTCGATGGCCCACGGAACCAAGGTGCCAGTTATCACCGATGTTAAATAGCGTCATCATCCCAGACAGCCAAACAGAAGAATTGACTTAGACTCTAAACTATTAGAGCAAAATATGACATGAACAAGATCAAAAACTCCTTGATTTGATTCACATGTACCAAATTTGGAGTAGAGCCAGAACCTGCTGGAGGGACCATATAACTCATCTGGCCTGGGTACGCCTCTGGATCCCCCGGGATGAGCTGGAGAGGGTTGCTGAGGAGATGGCAGGGACGTGTGACGACGAGACATCAACAACAAACTGGCCCAGGAGGACAGGTGAGCACAGACTGTATACACTGAGGTAACGAGACAATGAGACACAGGTGATGATGAACAATCACAGACGAGGAGAATGGAAACAACACTGGGACACAGAGAGGGAGAGGGAGTGAAACGCACAAAAACCGGAGGGTTGAGAAATATAACCCAAAAACTAAAGAAAGGGAATATAAGGTTGAATAGATCAAAGAAACCGGGACAGGAAGTCTTGAGCTAATCAAAACAACATGAGCAACGCTTTCAAAGTAAAACAGGATACGTAGAGCGGGTCGGTGATATGTGATACGACCATTCATTGAAACAGAACTTAGCCGATTCAAGTCTTAAATCATATGTCCATTAACGTGCCCGTGTCCCTTTTATAAATAAATAACAAAATAAAATAAAGCTTCAAAATAAAACCAGAGAACCAGAACAGAAGAAAAAAACTACAACCAATAAAACTCAACAGTCAGGAAAGTAACGTCACATACTGAAACTCACAGACACAGAAACCAGAAACACGGCTCACCAACTGGGAACTTGTGAATAAATAAATAATAAGTTAACAAAGTCTTCCATTGCCAGAACTCAGAGACGGATCATGACCTCCTGTCTTAACGGTTTACTCTGCCTGATGTTGTCTTGAGTCACTCAGCTTCTAAATTTCTCACTGCCTCCTACGACAGAGCGGCGTTTTTTTATTTCAGAGCGTCTGTGTTGTGTTTGTGTAGCCAACCCGCACAGCGGGAGAAGAACCTCCGGCTTCTCTGTGAGAGGAAAGTAAAGCCTTTTAATTAGCTTTAAGAGAGTAGGAACCTTCTTCAGGTCAGTCTCAGTAAAGAGTGGTTGGAGGGAGAAAACGCAGGAAACGAAGACCCTCTGGTTGCATAAGTGCATTAGCAGACGGATGCCCGCGGACGCCGCGCAGAAAACACACCCAGCTCCTTTGTGGTTATAAAAGCTGTCAGAGTTCAAAGACGACTCGTTCCTGCTGCGTCTCATGCAGTTTATCTCCCAAACAGGTAATGATGAAAGCATCAAGGACTGGTGTTTTATTCTGGCTGTCAGCTCTCTGGAACAAAAGTAAAATAAAACCTGCAGGCCTGTGGTCAGACACTGTTGGGACAAACAAGACGGTGGAATCATCCAAACCCGCGTCGCAGGACTCTGATTGAAAATCAGTAAAGTAATTTACAGAGTAAAGGGTCCTGATATGTGTGAGATCGGCATGGAAGCAGCTAATGTTAGCATGTAACTTCGACATATAATGAGTTGGGTGGGCTCTGGCAAACCCATCATCAGGCTTCAGCCTGGCTTTTACTGTTCACAATGCTATATCTTAATAAAACTCTATTGATCTGTCCCAGCCAAAGCTGGAATGTGCATTTATCTCCCTCTAGTGGACACAGGTGGTATTTAGCAGCAAAAAATCCATCTCTGGGGTCAAAATCCCATTTTCGGCACATTTTGGGTTCATTTTCTATCCATAAGTTTCAAATGGAGAGTCCTGCTGGTTCTGTCCCACAAGAGGTGTGTAGAATTCATGGTGTTACCGGAATATAGTGATAACTTTGTCAAACTTCGTGTGACATCGTCCAACATCAGTGTGACATCATTCGACATCTATGCGACATCGCCACACATACGATTGACCTCGCCACACATCCGTTTGACCTCCAACATCCGTTTGACCTCGCCGCATATACATATGACATCACACAATATCTGTGTGACATTGTTCAACATCTGTGTGACATCATTTGATATCTGTGTGACATCAAATATCCCTATGACATAACCAGCATCCGTATGACATCAGCCATTATCTGAGTGACATCATCAATCCTCAGTGTGAAATCACCTCTGATCCATATGACATCATACAACATCTGTGTGGCATTGTTCAACATCTGTGTGACATCATCCAACATTCTCGTATGACATCATCAGACAGCTGCCATAATGTTTCAAAAACAGACCGGGATGGTTGTGTCTCAGGATGAAGAGCTCTCTGTGTCAGTGAGAGAACATTTCAGCAGCACTGTACACACCCATCAGCCACAACATTATGACCACTGAGAGGTCGCGTCAGAATAAGATTAGTTATCTGGTTACTGCAGCACGTGTCAGTGGGTGGGAGTGTTGCAGGCAGGGGGTGAACATTTTGTTCTGAAGTTGATGTTGGCAGGAACAGGAAACATGGTCAAATGTGAGGATCAGTAAGACTTTTGAAAGGTCAACATAGTGATGACTAGACGACTGGGTCAGAGCATCTCATGAATTGTCGGTTGTTCCTGGTCTGCAGTGGTTAGTAACGATCAAAGTCTTCTAAGGAAGAAAACGGATGAACTGTCGTGTTGTCTGATCTCACAGACCAGCAACTTTTATATAAGGTTTCTGACATTATTCTGTGTAAGACACTTGTCCCTGATGACCAGTGCCTAACCTTCCTACAGCTCCCAGGGGATCCAACTGAAGTTCAGAGTCTTCCTAATGCCAACTGCAGGAGCCTTGAATCAAACCCCCAACATTACAATAATTGGATGCCCGCCGGATCTCCTGAGGCACAACCGCAGAAACAGACGCAGCATCTCGGGCGCCAAAATTTAACCTAACTATTAGGTAGGTGGTTATAATGTTATGGCTGATTTGGTGTATTGACTGAAAGATTTTTCATGCTGGAATAAATAAGTTTTCGACTCAAGGACACCCAACTTCCTGTTTCAAACTGAATCACAGCGCCGCCTGCTGTTGTGGAGGGCGAGGAGAGGCCGCGGCAAAAGTCACATGATTTATTTTACGGGAATTATATATTATATTTGTCAGGCGTTTTGTTATTGTCTGACGTCCATGCATGGCTTTCATCATGGTGTTTATGTTTGCCAGGAAATGAACTCCACAGAGAGTGTGTGTGTGTGTGTGAGTGTGTGTGTGTGTGTGTGTGTGTGTGTGCGCGCCGATTTTTATGGCTATTTTACAGTCCTCATTTCATAATCCCGCCATGCCTGCTTCTCGCCACTCGCCGCTCGCCGCCGTATAACCACTTCTTCCTGCAGTAATTGATTTGTTTGAAGTTGCGATGGAGGAAGAGGAGGAGGAGAAAGAGGAGGAGTACGCCTGCTGGTGACGAGTCTTAGGACAAAAGAAGCATTAGTCGGGATTAATCCGGATTAAGGAAGAGGAAATCTGATGGACGGGACCCTCCCTCCTCCCCCTGTCCTCCCCAGTCCTCCCACCCACAGTCTGACCAGATTACATTTTCACTGGCACTAATTGGCAGGTGGAGACGGCAGCCGAAAGGGTCTGTGTTCTGGTTCTGAAGATGAGTTTGGACAGTGAGCGAGGCAGCAGAGGGCGGCTCTCCGCGTTCCAGCCTACGACCCACATGTTGAGTCAGACGTGTTTTTTCTGATGTTTTTGGTCGAATCTCTGTAGAAATGTGGATGAAAGTTTGCAGGAATCTGTAGAGTCTCCTCTTCCTCAGCCAAGATCATACCAGCCTCTCCTGAACAGAGGTTTCCAGAGAGAGAGAGAGAGAAGAAGAGAGAGAGAAGGAGAGAGAGAGAAGGAGAGAGAGAGAAGGAGAGAGAGAGAAGGAGAGAGAGAGAAGGAGAGAGAGAGAAGGAGAGAGAAGAAGAGAATTGGCTGGGAGCAAAGAAGCAAAACGAGGGAAAAAGAAGAGGTAGGAAGCGACAGGAGGAGAGAGAGAGAGAGAGAGAGAGAGAGAGAGAGAGAGAGAGAGAGGCAGGGAGAGAGAGTGCCGCGGGTAACTGTTAAACTGATTTAATCAGATCAACTTACTGACCTGGATAAACTCTGCTTGAATGGAACACACAACCACTCACATAACAAACCGCCTCATGTGATCCCAGAGTGTGTGGCTCACCGTACCAGAGTGCGACCACGGTTTGGACAAATTAGAGAGAAAAACTGTGCCATAGAGATAATGGAGGTATTTAAGGGACAGTAAACGTGAGAAAAGAGAAACGCAGACAAAATCAATAGTGGAAATTATTTGATATTATTTGAAACCCCACCCCTGAAGGTCCAGTATGGAGATATTCCTTGGTCTCCTTCATCTGGGAAAGTTTATTGAAAATCTTTGAATCGGTCCTAGCCTTCCCAAATTCCAGTTTGCTTTGGGAGACCCGTCCAGGGAATAACGAAAACTCTCTTATGAAGTTTCCTGGACATGAAGATATAAAACAGGGGAAGAGAGCCAAGCGTAGAACCAGAACTCACTGAGGGCTGTGGATATCTCATCTCGCGCCTCAGGATCCTACAGGATGACAGATGTGATTCCGGGGCGAGGGCCAGAGGATCAAACCGTGAACCATGGTTGGCTTCATTTACAGTGTAGAAGCACGTCACTGGGCGGTTTGAGATCTAATTATAGGAAGTTACAGCAAAAATGAACCGGATCAACAAAAGCTGAACCTTGGTTCAGACTGTCAGGACTGAAAGTTCCGAATGATGGACAAAAGGAGGGACAATCTTTAAATCTTCACTGAATCCAAAACATTCCACTAAGCCCACGCTGGTACGTCCCTGAAAAGCCCCCAATCCCCTGCGTTGGACAGGCTATATCCACTGATTGAACTCTTCAAATTACATGTGAGGTTAAGTCCATAAAAACTGTTTTTTATGAAAAACTATTTCAAAAAAGAGCTCCCAACAGTGAGTGACATATGAACAACTAGAATAACATACAATGTCTATAAGATAGATATCATGTGCACCAAATCTTTCCCAAAATCGATCCAGTTCTTCCTCACACTAAAGTCTGTTCGGGTATGAAATTGGAAAAATGAGTATCTGATTGTGTCCTGAAAACAGTGTTTTTTGTAAAACATATAAATAAAAAGCCCAGATCAGTGAAACATTCTTATTATCATGATCTTTACAAGATGGACCTCCTCCAGTCGATTCATGTGGACAGAAATTTGGTCTTAATCGAACCAATGGTTAAGAGGTTATGTTCGTAAAACCAGTATATGATAAAAAAAAAAACACCCCTAGTGACTAAAATATAAACTATTCCAGTAAAACCTAATGTAAACAGGATAAATCTCCGTGATTCGATTCATCTGCACCAAACGCTTGAGAAATTATGGCCCGAAAAACTTTTGGAGATGAAGCTCCCCCTTGTGTCTAAACTTTACAACTGACCTCTCCAAAAATGAATCCAGTTCTTCCTCGCACAAGGGTCCATGTGGGTAAAAAATTAAAAAAAAATGGTGCATGAAATGGTTTTCAAGTTATCGGTTGGTCATGACTATTTCAAAAATATCCCTGACCTGTCCCTGACCTGTGCCTGAAAAGCCCCCATGAGGTCATGAAAACAGTCCATGACCTCAGGCTACATGAAGCCTGGTCGTACTGTCAGCGTAAAAACAAAAAGACAGCAGGGCGCCGGTTCGTGGAGTTCACTGGGTTCTCTCTCTGAGCCCGTCGCATACGTGATCAGGTGCTTTCATGGCGCGGTGCACAATAGTGAGTGCGTGTTTAGGAGTTACATCTGTTTTGTGGGTACCTGAACACGCGGACGGCGGTCCGGGGAATGTGCATGTTAAGCATCCCTTACGTCCCGCTGCACTGATGCAGGACTCCCGTCCCACGAGACAAACAAATGTATCTTTCCCTGGCACCGCGTTACATGGGACCGCCAACTAGGCCAACTGCCGCTTGTGACATCATCACAATGTCAGAGGAGAGGAGGAGAGAAGGATTGAACGAGCATCCCAGAACCTCGACTGGCTCGTTAGAGTCAGTGAGAGTCTGTTTAAACGTGTAAGAGACGCCTAAAATGCGGGACACCAGTTACAGCCAGCATCTACTGGGCCACACTGACGACCCGTATGAAGGAGTTCTGACCCGACAGAATCAGAAACCAGAGAGTAAAAAAGAAAAGAAAGGAAGTCTCTATTCTTTCGATCCACAACGCATATAAAGGAATTTTTTTTGTCACCAAAGCAGCCCTGTGATGTCATCGTGTTCTGACGCCCTTCTATCAGAACCAGCATCCATGTTTTTGAGCCGTTTGTTCTACGTTGGCTCTTCTGTAGGACCAGAAAGCAGGAGCTGGTCGTCACTCCTCGCCTGCATCAATGAGCATTGGATGCCCATGACACTCACCGGTTCACCAGTTCACCAGTTGACCTTCTTCAGACCACTTTGGAAAGTTCTAAACAGTCTAGACTAGGAACCCCCAACGAGACCTGCCGTTCTGGAGATGTCCTGCCGCAGTCGTCTAACATCACAATCCGGTTCTTGTCAAAGTCTTTCAGATCCTCACTTGATCGCTGTTCCTGCTTCCGACATATAATCTTAACTCAATGTCTAATACGTCCCACCCACTGCCAGGTCGCCACGGTAACCAGATAATCGATGCTATTCCCTTCACGTGTCAGCGGTTACAATGTCATGCCTGATTGGTGTATTGAAAAGCCCTAGAATCTGAATAATCTGTATTTATGTATATTCTGTTTGGTATTTGCAGAGAAGTGTGTCAGAGTGCGACAGGATGTGTGTGAGAGCAGCATGGCGGCGGTCAGCTGGGAAGTAAGAGTGATGGATGGGATCAGGGAGGAGGTGGGACTGCATCAAGGACTGGCCTTCCGCCCCTTCCTGTTTGATATGGGCCGTGGGCTGCGATGTTTGGAGAATACAGTCGTTATCTATGCATCAGAAAGAACAATCATTACATCTGTGGGATGTTTATATACACAAATTATAGCGTTTGTAATAAATCTGCAAAAAGAAATGGGTCTAATTCAAATGATGGCAATCAGGGGATGGAGTAGTAATTATTTCATGGTTCTCTCACGCGAACCCTGTTTGAATTATATTTAACTGGACGCCGTATCGGTGGACAAGAGGACTTCCTGTTTTCAGAAAAACCACGTGACCCCGTCTACTGAAGGGGATGTGATGTCAGGAGGGGAGAAGAAGGAGAGTGAGGGCCATCGAGCGAGCGAGTATTCATGTGAAGCTGGAGAGGTTGAAGAAGTTCTCTGCTGCAGATGGATGTGGGAGGAACAGAGACGAGCGATCAAAAGAAAGCAGAATCGTCTCAACGGTAAAAAAATACTTCACGCTGCTCTCTGAGGGAAACTTGATGTCATCATTAAATGTGAGAGAATCACAACAGTGTTTGAGTGTGTGTGGGCAATCAATCTCTCTCTCTCTCTAACACTCTCTTTCTCTCTAACACTCTCTCTAACACTCACTCTCTCTCTAACACTCTCTCTCTTTCTCTCTCTCTCACACTCTCTCTCTCTCTCAATCTTTCTCAGTCTCTCTCTCTCTATCTAACACTCTCTCTAACACTCTCTCTCTCACACTCTCTCTCTCTAACACTCTCTCTCCCACTCTCTATCTCTAACACACTCTCTCTTTCTCTCAATCTTTCTCAATCTCTCTAACACTCACTCTCTCTCTATCACTCTCTGACTCTCTCTCTAACACTCACTTTCTCTCTAACACTCTCTCTAACACTCACTCTCTTTCTCTCCCTCTCTAACACTCTCTCTCTCTAACACTCTCTTTCACTCTCTCTCTAACACCCACTCTCTCTCACTCTCTCTCTCTAACACAATCTCTCTCTCTCTGTAACACTCTCTCTCTCTCTCTCAATCTTTCTTAATCTATCTCTCTCTCTAACACTCTCTCTAACACACTCTCTCTCTCTAACACTCTCTCTCCCACTCTCTATCTCTAACACACTCTCCCTTTCTCACAATCTTTCTCAATCTCTCCCACTCTCTCTCTCTCTCTCTCTCTATCTCATGATGCAGTAAACTCATAGGGACGCCCCTGAACACAATCTGCTTCTAGAACACACTCTAATGTTAATGTAACAGGAGTTAGAACACAGCACACATGCTGCGGAGAGCAAACAAAATAAATTAGAAGTGAATCTAATCCAATAAATGAGGAGCGTCCTGGGAAGGCGGCGCAGCGGGACTACAGAGAAATGTTTTTGTCACCACACAGCGGCGAGTAGTAGCGGGGTTTACAGCTGTGGGATGAGGCTAGAGAAAGTAAAAAACAGATTTAGCTTCAAACGCAGCGCTCTGATGGCAAAACAAGTCACTTAAAGACCCATACCGCACATAATCTAACCATATTGAGTTTATGACAGCGTCTCTGCGTCCGACCCCTCCCTGAAGAGAAGTGGGCAGACCTGTCGGGTGTCCACGGAGTAAGTTAGGGTTTGCGTGAGGCAATGTTTAGATTTCAGGGGCAGATTTGAATCCCCGACCTTCTGATTGGTTGATGACCGCTCTACTTCCTGAGCCACAGCCTCCCCAGGTATATTTTGGGCTCCTGGATGGCGTGCAGAAAACGGCACCAAAGTGGAGATTGGAGAACTCAACCCCCCCTAAAAGGTAACAGATCTGGCTACAGAGAAGAAGGGGAGGAGCTTATGAGACAATTCAAGCTCATAGAAATGGCAGCATATGAAGGTGATTCACATTAAACAGGAAACGGGGAGAACATAAAGGCGTTCATTTCAGAAAATCGAAAGGCCCGCAGACATTTTTGAAAAAGGCATGTCCCATTCCGTTCAACAGCACACCACACCGTCGAAGGTCAAACACTATACAATTACATGCAGTTTGAATTAATGCTACTGGTGCTTTGAAAAACCCAAATCATCAATATGCACGCTGGGAATTCTGCCATAGTGCAGACCTGCGCTGAGGATTTGGGTCCAGACCCGTATGGTTCATTCTGCCTCCACAGGACTGCTGGCTCATTTGTCCATGTTGCATCAGAACGCCCAGAGGAAGGTTAAAGGTGCTCCTGCAGCACTAATGGGGCTACAGGGACGGGGATTGCGGGGTAACTTGTTTTTATAGGTCCAACAAAAATGGTCAATTTATTCAATATAAACAAGTAGTGATGTAAAAACACTATTTAAGTCTCTACATGGTGGTATACTAACCGAAGTGTTTAACTGGAGATGCATCAGTAGATTTGCTTCCTGATTATTTCTGCTTTCAAAACAGGACCCCATTAGTCGATGAGAGAAGTTGGCAGTGTTGCCTAGCAACAGAAAAACTTTGATATTTTAGGCTCGGGTTAGTCGGCAGGCAACGTTTGACGGTTAAAATCTAACCCCCAGTTCTCTCTTAATCCCAACCATTGCCTCATCAGTGATTTCTCACGACAACGATGGCTGATCGCTATGGCAACACTTGATCTACGTGACACGGCTGCTTCTCCAGATATCGTGACAGGCGCTGAAATCACAGCGCCGTCTGAATTAACATTTATTTATTTTAAGGAAAATCATGGCGGATATTTTATAAACATTTCATTTTTTCATATAGGCCCCTAAAGTTTCCCAAAGAGCCACTGGGGGTATTGTCTATAGACACTATAGTAGCTCCATTAGAGACACACATTAGCCATAACATTACAACCACAAGCATCATTTTCTCTTTGTCTATAGAAGTGGCTGAATTCTATCAAACTGGTGAAAATTCACAGACATCTACAACAACCTGAATAGTCAGGAATTAAACCAGATGCATGATGGAAGCTTCTGCAGCTCCAATAGCTTCTCGGCGCCATTATGGAAGTGAGTAACGGGGAAACGGTCGGGGGCTGCATCTGTGACATCTGCCCGCGGCTGGAACAAACAGCAGGAAGGACAAACAAAGTTTCCTGCTGCAGGTTATCTGAGCTGCACTCAGTGTGGTGACGGCATTTTTGGCACTTTAAAAGTTTGCGTTGTGAACGCAATCTCCACGGTGGATGAATCCCAGCGTTTCAGCTTCCGCAGTAATGAGATGTGGAGCAAACGCTCTGCTGCCTTCAGCTGGCTCCGCGGGCGCTTACCGCCAGAAACCCTTTCATTCCTCGAAAGAAACAAGTACAGGCGATTTTATTTGCACAGCCCCAAATACCAGCACAGGTTATCACAAACGGCACTTTGAAAAAGAGAAGGTGTAGACCCTACCGAAGTCCTAACAATCCCCCCATGAGCAGGAACGAGCTGAAAGCTACGTATAACGGTTGGAAATGATGCCACCGGCAACAAACTGAACACTTGCTGCATAATAAATCAAACTGTAACCAGATAATCAATATTATTCAGACTTAAACTGTATGTGGTTATAATGTTATGCCCGGTCTGTGTATTTGAAAATGTTATTAGGGGTCTATTCTGTATTTATCTGTATTGTATTTGTTTATTTGAGTAAATCCGGAATGACAGAAATGTCTTAGAGTGTTACGATGATGAATAAGAGCAGTGTGACAAAGATGAAGGGTGTGGTAGGGGTTACTGATGGATTTATCAAGGTGGAGGTAGAGGTGGGAGTTCATCAGGGATCAGCCTTGGGCCCCTTCTTGTTTGCTCAGGTGATGGACAGACTGACAGATGAGGTCAGGCAGGAGTCTCCGTGGACTCTGATGTTGGTGGAGGAGATTGTGATCTGTAGTCAGAGCAGGGAGCAGGTGGAGGAGAACCTGGAGAGGTGGAGGTATGAAGGTCAGTGGCAGCGAGACAGAATACAAGTGTGTGAATGAAAAGGTGGGCAGGAGGAACGGTGAGGGTAAAGGAGGAGTGTCAGGAGTTATCTTTGAAAGAAGAGCAGCAGCAGGAGTGAAGGGAAAGGTTTCCAAGATGGTGGAGGATTTAGAGACAGCGGCGGTTAGACGTATTGGAGACAAAGTGAGAGAGACTATTTTGAGATGGTTTGGACCCGTGAAGAGGAGAGATAGTGGATGAAAGATGCTGGGGATGGAGCTGCAAGGCAGGTGAAGAAGAGGAAGACCAAAGAGGAGGTTTGCGACGTAATCGATTACTCTCTACGTAAATCGACGTAGAGCGGAAAAACTAAAATCACCAAAACGATTTTTTGATTATTTTGTTATTTAAAACCTTGACTCATCGTCTCCTTTAGCCTCTAAATATCACAAAGACGGCGAGACAGCAGAACGTAAACATGGCGTTGAAGGTTGCATTAAGTCTTTATCAGGATGAAGATGACACACGGAGAACTCCACGCCAAAAGAGCCTCAGTCTCTCCTGGATGGCGTGCGATCCTGCTGCCTGCTTGCATCCCCTCAGTTTTCCTCAGCAATCTGTTAGCAGAGCAACAAGACCGAGGGGAGGGTAGGGGGGGTGGGAGTAATGAGGTCAGTAGCACTTATCTGCAGAGGATGAATGAGGGATGAAGAGGATGCTGCCGGCTCTCACTCCCTGCCACACTCTCTAAACTCACCCTGACTCACCCCTCACTGGGACTCCTGTCACCTCAGACACTCCGCCTTCCCTGTTCTCCTCCTCCTTCGGCCCCTCGCTCCTCCATTCTTGGATCTGTATGACTCATATCTCTCGGTCTTTCTTCCTCTGTCTTTATTTGAAGGATATCTACACCAGCTGTGCAGCCGGGGCTCACCAAATAAAACGTGTGATGAACTTTAATGAACTTTTCAGTTTGTGCACAGCCAAAATATCCCATTCTTTTAAGTTTTACATTTGATTAAAAAAAATCAGCCAGAAACGGTTGTAGTCCGAGTAGTCTGTTACTACGTGTGAGTAATCTGTTACTACATGTGAGTAATCTGTTACTACGTGTGAGTAGTCTGTTACAACGTGTGAGCAATCTGTTACTACGTGTGAGTAATCTGTTACTACATGTGAGTAATCTGTTACTACGTGTGAGTAGTCTGTTACTACGTGTGAGTAGTCTGTTACTACGTGTGAGTAGTCTGTTACTACATGTGAGTAGTCCGTTACTGTTTGAGTAGTTTGTTACTATGTGTGAGTAATCTGTTACTGTTTGAGTAGTTTGTTACTACGTGTGAGTAGTCTGTTATTACGTGTGAGTAATCTGTTACTACTTGTGAGTAATCTGTTACTACGTGTGAGTAGTCTGTTACTACGTGTGAGTAGTCTGTTACTACGTGTGAGTAGTCTGTTACTACATGTGAGTAGTCTGTTACTGTTTGAGTAGTTTGTTACTACGTGTGAGTAATCTGTTACTGTTTGAGTAGTTTGTTACTACGTGTGAGTAGTCTGTTATTACGTGTGAGTAATCTGTTACTACTTGTGAGTAATCTGTTACTACATGTGAGTAATCTGTTACTACCTGTGAGTAGTCTGTTACTACGTGTGAGTAATCTGTTACTACGTGTGAGTAATCTGTTACTACGTGTGAGTAGTCTGTTACTACGTGTGAGTAGTCTGTTACTACATATGAGTAGTCTGTTACTGTTTGAGTAGTTTGTTACTACGTGTGAGTAATCTGTTACTGTTTGAGTAGTTTGTTACTACGTGTGAGTAGTCTGTTATTACGTGTGAGTAATCTGTTACTACTTGTGAGTAATCTGTTACTACGTGTGAGTAGTCTGTTACTACGTGTGAGCAATCTGTTACTACGTGTGAGTAATCTGTTACTACATGTGAGTAATCTGTTACTACGTGTGAGTAGTCTGTTACTACGTGTGAGTAGTCTGTTACTAAGTGTGAGTAGTCTGTTACTGTTTGAGTAGTTTGTTACTACGTGTGAGTAGTCTGTTACTACATGTGAGTAGTCTGTTACTGTTTGAGTAGTTTGTTACTACGTGTGAGTAATCTGTTAGTGTTTGAGTAGTTTGTTACTACGTGTGAGTAGTCTGTTATTACGTGTGAGTAATCTGTTACTACGTGTGAGTAGTCTGTTACTACGTGTGAGTAGTCTGTTACTGTTTGAGTAGTCTGTTATTACGTGTGAGTAATCTGTTACTACGTGTGAGTAGTCTGTTACTACGTGTGAGTAGTCTGTTACTGTTTGAGCAGTTTGTTACTATGTTTGAGTAATTCAGTCCTTCCCCAGAGAGAGCTATATGAACACGCTTCAACCTTTGACTGTGACATAAATGAAATGTGTATCAAAATTTAGCATTGTGCACATTAACAAAAAATGTAAAAAGCTATGAAGAGGCTCCTTTATTGGGTCTATTGGGCATCTAAAGACATCTGATTTACCCTCGCTATCCAAAATGTAAATGTCAAAGAAATGGAACCGGGAAATAAAAACAGTAAACACCAAATAAAACCGTCTTTACATCGCTTTCCTGTCGACATGTGACGTACGGGAGTTTACGCTAACGTTAGCTCAGCTTGTTTTTCTGTAAAAACATCAAATGTAGATACGTGAAATCTATCATCCAGTGACGAGATGAAGAGTTAGAAATAATGACGAAGATATTAAAAGCCGCGATGTCATCAGTAGAAATTAGCGCTGATGTACGATGGTGATGGAAAACTCTGAGGCAGCCATGTTGGATGCCTTGGCGCCAAAATCTCGAATGCATAGACCCTTTTCGATGTCGGGACCCTGTGGTTTGATAACAGGTCCGATGTCATGACACAGCAGTTCTCTGACGGTAGAATATATTTGTTTTCTCCTCAGGGTGAAATACACCAACATTTTTTGACTAGAAAAAGAAGTGCAGCAATTTTCCCGACGAGTCCTGCCGCCATTTCTCACATGAATGAGCTTTGTGACATTTAGGAGAGGCTGATTTATTCGCCTCAGCCCAGCTGGTAGAAACGCATCTAATTCACACCTCTGACATTTTAAATGTTTGCATAAAGCACGTCTGACAAATGGACGGCTGGTTGATGTAGGGAGGGAGTGATGGAGAGGGAAGACATAGAGTTTAATTCAGGATTTTCTTGTAGATTAGGAGGAATGGAAGCATGAGCCCTAAACTTCCGCCGGTGAGTTACAGGTTCAATTTATATTTTTTGGGGAGAGGAGCCGACTGGAGGAGGAGGAGGAGACTGATGAGGAGGCTGAGTGGATCTGAAAGGACAGAGCGGGAAGGAAACAGAGAATGAAGGTGAACCAGACGTGACAATTCAGCAGAAAATAAAGATGGAGGTGATAAATAAAGTGGAGGCCGTGAATCATGATTTCAGCTCAGTCAGATGTCCTGAAAGGATCCAGTTATTTTTAACTTAACCTGTTTGTAAAAACTGTAACATCCGGCACATATTTGGAATTTCATATGTAAAGCTAGCTAATTCCAACTATCTCAAATAACAAGCTTATTTCGGCTATTATAGCTAATTTGAGCGAAACTAGCTATTACAGCTTAAGTTATCTAGTTTCTGCCTGGATAAATGTACCTAGATAAAATATTTAAGCTAACATTAGCTAGTTCCCAGTATTGAAGCTTTAGTTAGTTAGTTGATGTCAGATATCTTAGCTAACGTAGATTAATGTTTCAACTCTCATAGCAGAAGTTGTGAACTCATTTTAGCCATTACCACGAAACATCAGGCAATTTAAGATATCTTTGCTAATGTAAGCTAAGTCCAGCTCTCGTAGCTAACATTAACTCATTTTAGCTATTGCAGCTAAAGGTAAATTCATTTTAATTCAGTAATGTCATTGCTGAAGTTTGCTAGAAATAAGCTTAATAGCTAATGCTAGCTTATTTCAGTTAGCATAGCTAACATTAGCTAGCTCAGACAGAGATGACCCCCGGGAGTCTTCAGGAACCATCTAGTTGCTGGTTCCTCCGAAGGTGTTTTCTCTGGATCGCACTGATTGGAGATCGAAGTCGAGCCGAAACCGTCTCCACCTGTTGAGTAAGAAGAACTTCAAATAGGTAAGAAGTCTGGCTTGATTGTGTGGCGCTGGTGGCGTGGATCAACATAAATATGACATCAGAACAAATCCTTGTGTGGATATTTCTCTTAAAGTGACATCATCAGACCGGAGACTTCCTGTAGAACTACATTCTGACAATGATCCGAGAAAGCTGATGGGAAATAAGAGGGAAGATATTGTTCAATCAGACTAAATTGAAAGAAATATACATAGTAACTTGACGTGAACTATCTTCTACGACTAAAATTACTTTTAGTTGACTAAAAAACACGATCATGTGAACAGATATAACAAAAAAAGTGAATGTGGACACGGGACATAATGACCGTATTACAAAGAACTGACAGTTACTGTCTTTACATAAGAGTTGAGACACGTGCTGCCAGTTTCATAAGTGTCTCATGGTCGATAGACTCCTCCCCCTTCACCTCCCCCTCCCTCTGACCCGAACAGAGGAGCCAGATGTTTGTTTGTTCACGGCGAGGGAGAGGAGGGTCAGG